>JAODKF010000103.1:4273592-4288319 GCA_026779585.1 Mormyrus proboscirostris
GCACAGCCCTGAGGAGGCTGTTTATCTAAGGACGATGAGCACAGCCCTGAGGAGGCTGTTTATCTAAGGACGATGAGAACAGCCCTGAGGAGGCTGTTTATCTAAGGAAGATGAGCACAGCCCTGAGGAGGCTGTTTATCTAAGGACGATGAGCACAGCCCGGAGGGGGCTGTTTATCTAAGGACGATGAGAACAGCCCTGAGGAGGCTGTTTATCAAAAGACGATGAGCACAGCCCTGAGGAGGCTGTTTATCTGAGGACGATGAGCTTAAATAACTAAAATAAAGCTGAAATGATGCCACTCAGACATTTCAGTGATGGGGATCGTCAGCCCTTAACCTCAGCAGCTCCTGTAAGAATACAACCGAAAATATAAGCAGTATGAAAAGTCTTTTTTTTTTTTTGCATTTTAATTGTTTTTGTCTATGATTTGCAGCTACACTGGATAAATATACTGAAATCATAATACGTCCCCCAAGTTGTTCAACTATAATTTACCCAGTGTTATTTCAATTGATTTACGATGATGTTTCAGGTTTCAAATATCATTTGTCATGTATACAAACATGCATGGATTATGCCAAAAGGCAAATACGTAAATTAGAGAAAAATAATATGGAAAAAAATAAATAGCTTGAGTAAAATTATATAAATAAAGCAGTAAAATAGACAATAAAATAGAAAGTGATCATATCTGTAACTGTACTCGCATAAAGCAGTGATCGGTAAGATATATTACAACACCCGCCTTATGTGTAAAGTGCGTGTAAAGTGGCTTGTTTGTTTTTGCAAGTCCATGTTTGACGTTTCAGGCTAAACGTGTTTCTGCTGATTCAAGTCAAGATTTGAGTAACTGGGCCACCAGCTTGTACACGCCACACGGCAGAAGGCAGGACCGCAGAGCAGCCGAAGGGTTATTCACGCGCGTGCGAGTCACAGCCGGACGCGAGGGAGGAGGGAGGCAGCGCCGTCCAATTCACAGAATGCTCTGTGCAGCAGAATAGCCAATATCCGTCATTACTCACTACTACTCTCCAGTCGTATAGTTCGCTTAATTTAGATATAGGTAATGTACATATATTGTATATATATGTATATATATACGCACGCACACACACACACACACACACACACACATACACATACATACCCGTGAGCTAAAACATATATAACATATAAAAGTACAGTTTGTGTCAAGGTCTGAGGTATATCAGGTGGTAAGTTAACATTCTGTACTTGTATGTGACGAGTTGAGCGCAGAAGAAATAAGCAGGAATCAAGATCTGAGTGATTCTGACAAGGACTAAATCGTTATGGCCGGACCACTGGGCCAGAGCATCTCCGAAAGGGCAAAGCTCGCGGTGGTGCTCACGGTCAGCCGTGCTGAGTACCTGCTGAGGGAGGTCAAGGAGGGCAGAGCCAGAAATCGCCGTCAAGGTGTTGGGTGACCAGGATTCATGGACGCGGGACGTGATTGAAGGTTATCCTGTCTAGTACAAAGTTACAGAAGACTGACTGTGGTAGGTAACTGTAATGACAGTCACAGGAGTAACGTATCACGACACATTACTGAGTATGGGGCTGTGTCTGCAGGCCAGTACCCACGCTAACCCCTTTCCACCATCTTAACTTCAACATAGCTGACTATAATACTGATATATAACTGAAGGGCCTGATTATCTATATCTGGTGTGTTAAATTAGGGCTGTACCTAAGATCTGCAGGATGGTAGCTCTCCAGGAGCCGGATCCGGCAGCCCTGCTGTAGACAGCCGGGTGCGTGTTAATCTGTGGGATGCATTGGACCCAGAAGACCGATCCGCAGCTATACAGCCCCGATATGCATCTGGCCTTGAAATTAAATTAGAATAATATCACTGTCTTTATAAGTCATTTGGTTTTCGCTATCCAGTCAATATCTGAAGACAGCCTTAGTTATCGAAGCGGAATATATAGTTCCTTATTAGTGACCAAGAGAGTTTTACAATGTTCTATTCATGTAGAGCTTCAGAAACACAAATCCGCATGTTTCTGCTGGGCTATTGTAATATGCTATGTTGAATTTCTACTACAGCCAATCGGTAACATCTCTGAATCATCTACAGGATTTTATTTAAAAGCGTCTGGCAAATGATTCTGTCGCACTAGAATCAAGACCGGCTTTTTGTTCTCTGTTTCTTTACAAAATTCAGCCGACTCTTTCAGGAAAAGTGATGTCATATCTTCAGACTGATGGGTTATGTTTTTATGTTAAAAGTCTGATCACAACTGCAGTCGCTGGCTGGTACGGAGGATCTACCAAAATCAGCCGTGCAATGGGACTGTTGTCCTGAAATGGCACTTTGTTTCCAGGGATTCTTACTGAAACTTTAGCAGAACCCTTAACCATCTCCTTCACTGCATCACTGCATCTGACACCCCACCCATTGCCCAATTCCTCATCTCTGTGTTGTTGTTCACCCTACATACTCTACCACTATGACCAAGCATGGAAGCACCAGGCTGCCATCTTCACTGATGAGCCCCCTACTGGTGGGGAGTGACCATTGCAGAAGCTCACTGACAGCTGGTAGCCATACTTAAGCTGACAGCTGGCAAGGCAGATAAGCAAAGCTTCTACCAGCAATTATGTTCACTTGGAAGTAGTATTTAAGCCTACATGGAACTTTATTCCTAGTAAGTCACTATTTGCTCTGCCAGTCTCTTAGCTCATCCTGTTATCAGGACTCTGCAGCACCGGACTGGATGACAGTCTTTGTGTAGATCCTTCTTATTGACTAAAGCACCCTGTTGCAGTTGTGGATCTTGGTCAGGGCCATCAAGCAGTCTTTGTATGGTTACTCACTTGGGTAATTCAAAGCAGCTCCCATAAAACATAAAACAGTTTTAACTCAATGGGACTCCAGGTTTAAAAAGGCACCTGTCACCAAGTTCGAGGACTGGGGGAAGGGGAAGATAGCAAGTAATACTCTCTCTCTCTCCCGGCCTGCAAAAAATGCATAGGAATGCTAGTCAAAACTGTAGCATCACGACGTCGGGACCATCTGACCGAAATTGGGATTATCAGGACTAGGTTGAGCAAGATGTCTCCAATCGCCCACCTTCCAGAGCTGTCTCGAGCACCTTGATGCTGCTGGTGTTCCGCAGTGAGATCCTGCCTGGGAGAACCGCTAAGGAGGAGGTTCAAAGGAACATGTTCTCCGTGTCCTCCATGAGCTCTGGCTCTGCAACAGAGGCAGCCAATCAGGCGTGAGATATCTGGAGCTGACTAAACTGGTACCAGATAAGACGCCATTATATCACACGCTGTGTACGTTTCTGATGGTGATTAAGAGGAAATAAATGGGTGAAGCTCAGCAGACTTTGTATAATTGATAATAATTAGCAGGAGATAAATGTCTGTCCCCAGGAACGCCACTGCGTTATGCCTGGTGGAGCCTGAGGAGATATTTGGGCACAGATGAGCAGCTGGTGACGCTCTTTCCAGTCCTCAGAAGCTATGGAGGAATGGGGGCTGAAAACCGCAGGGGTCTGGACTTACACCAGCCTTCCTCCTCCTTCGGAGCCTGCCTTCAGGTCCAGCCAGCTGCATCGCTGAGGTCTGAATCACGGCCAAAAAAGCTCAATTGAAATGCCGGCCATCGGGTGCCTAACAAATAATCAGGCGAGAGACGTGAACGTCTGTTATTATGAAGGGGTCACCAGGATGCCGGCTAACCCTGACCTCTGAACGTCAGGGTGCTTCATGAGGGGTTAGGGTAGCATGCGAGTCGAGGAGCTTAATCTCCAGGGCGACAGCACACGACTCTGATTGCTAAGGGCTCGTCTTGTATTGGAAGAACAACGGTCATCAAGCCAGCCATCTGCTTTGCCTCCTGACCAATCAGAAATAAACACATTTCATTCCAAAACACAGCTGTGGTCTCTAGGAATGGGAAGGGCCCCAAAAGCCAAGGTGGGCGGGATTTTAGACCATCAATTATTTTCTTAACCAATGGAAATTACGCAAAACCACTCAACAATTGACAGAATATGTCAGATCATTATGGCTCAGGCTTGTACAATGCCATGTGCAGGGTGATTACATAGCCAGGTCTGTAATGAAGCAGCTTAGTTTTATTGCCTGTAATTGCAATAGCAGAGGTCCTTCCGGAAAGGGAGCCTGGGAGTTTGTAGTGATTAGCATAGATCATTAGCCACTCTGCTGCATTCTGCACTGTAGCTCACATTCTAGGAATAACAGGCTGAAATTATGGACGTATGAAACCCTCGGCAGGGCGAACAGTCATAAAACGTAACGCCATTCATTCTTTATACAACTACAGGGGGCAACACATCCATGTCCTCCCCGTGTCTCAGCCACAAATACACCAGATACTGTATACACGTCAAATTAAGGGGATGCTGTGCTTGTGATCAGAAGGTCGTCGGTTCTAAGCCCAGGGTGGGTAGAGTGATGTCACCATTTGAGCGAGGCCCTTAACCTGCAGTTGCTCCAGGGCCTGCCTGACCCCGCTTTCTCAAAGTCTACATTGCTTTGGATAAAAGAATTTACTAAATAGATAAAATGCAAACAATCTAGTGATATCTCTCCTACAACGGCCAAAATGCAAGTTCAAAGCAATGATTTGGCTTTTTACCCTTCCAGAAAATGGTAATTAAATGTGTTTACCATTTCAAAGGTTATATTTCAGAAGGATTTTAAAATTCAAGGGATGTCGCTGAAATAGCACACAGGTGCATCTATACAGACATATACAGACATTAGCTGTTCTTCTAAAATACCTGGATGGATTTTCACACTTTTTCGCCATTATTGAGCAAAATCCCCAAACTGAATAACGCTGGCCGATGCAGAGCAGCACGGTCAATCTGTCCGTGCACAGATGTGTGTCTGCGGTCAGTCCGTCCGTGCACAGATGCATATCTATGGTCAGCCTGTCCGTACACAGACATACGCATGTCTGTAGTCAGCCTGTGTGTTTTGGTAACTCTACCTCACCTTAGCATGTTTTTGGGCTGCGGGGAGGGGGGGAACTGGAACACCTGGAGGAAAACATACGACAACACAGGGAGAACATGCGACCTCCACACACAGGGAGAAGATGCGACCTCCACACACAGGAAGAACACGCAACCTCCACACACAGAAAGAACATGCAACCTCCACACACAGGGAGAACACGCAACCTCCACACACAGGAAGAACACGCAACCTCCACACACAGGGAGAACACGCAACCTCCACACACAGGAAGAACACACAACCTCCACACACAAGGAGAACATGGCAGAGACCCATCACTTGGTCCCAGTGATGTGAGGCTTCAGGTCCAGTGAGTACAAATCCAGGCCAAGATTTTGTTTCTCCAACCAGTGGAGTATAAAGAGTCACAGTGACAGAATACTGAACTGGTTGGTTGAAACAAAATCTTGGTCTGGATTTGTATTCTCTTGGCCTGAAATCTCCACCTCTGCTAACCACTGCATCAACATGCCACACTCTTTTGAGTTAAAATGTCTGTCAGAATTCCCCATGGTAATTTCTCCATACATGGGGATGGGCTGGAGTGCCTAAAGGCCCCAGCAGAAATGTGGCTTCCCATTAACTATCTGCTGACTGAGCTCCTCTACAGACCAAAGAGAGGATTGGCAGAAGGGAGAGAGACTGTTTCAGCAAGTGTGTATATTATATCCAGCGGATGTGTGTCTTTGTGCGTTACTTCTAAGGTGAAATGCTTTCTTTTTCTCAAGCACCTCACTTGCAAAACGTCTTTGGTGTCTACAAAACATACTTGAGTTTAAATAGAGTGAAGAAGAACTAGAGACAAAAGGGAGCGAAAGAGAGATGGAGAGCGAGAGCGAGGGAGGTGTGATACTGTTGAGCAGAAGGACTTGCCGCAGGAGTGTCATGAAAAGAGAAGTTCACGTGAGAACGGATACCTTTATAGCTCACAGACAGAACCCCAATGCAGCTGGGCACTGACAGAGCTCTCAAAGAGCCCCTTGTAGGAGGAGCCTCAGATCACTGTGGGGGAGGGGTGTCGTGGGAGGAGCCTGAGTTCACTGTGGGGGAGGGGTGTTGTGGGAGGGGCCTCAGCTCATTGTGGGGGAGGGGTGTTGTGGGAGGAGCCTCAGTTCACTGTGGGTGATGGACGTTGTGGGAGGGGCCTCAGCTCATTGTAGGGGAGGGGTGTTGTGGGAGGAGCCTCAGTTCACTGTGGGAGAGGGGCCTTGTGGGAGGGGCCTCAGCTCACTGTAGAGGAGGGGTGTTGTGGGAGGAGCCTCAGCTCACTGTGGGGGAGGGGCATTGACCTCCAAGTTCATCAAACTCTGGCTTGTCAAGAAGGATCCATAATATGGCCTCTCCAGTACCCCCTTGTGTGCTAGTTCTTAGGAGACAAGACCCACTGCCCGTTCTCTCTCCTATATCTCCCAGGTCTGAGATAATTACTACCCTGGGAGGGCGGCTTTTGTTCTCACTAATTTTGGATGACCCGTTGGTTTGTGTCTCCACCAGAATGTGAGAGGCGGAACATCAAGCTGTGTGTGCGCATCGTGCTGATGCCCCCAGTACGGAACACCGTGGTGGGTGCTCCTGCTAATGCACTGAGTGGGAGGAGAGCAGTGGAGGGGCAAGGAAAATGAAGAAGTGGAAGAAGCCATCATTAGAGCACACTAACCAGCATGTGGAGCCTGGCGAGCAGAGGAGTGGACCAAAGGTTTGCAGCAGAGCCAATATCGGTCAACACAACATAGGCGGCGGCTGTGGGGTAGCCGGGAATGGCAGAGTGAAATTAGGAGGTGAGGTTCATTGGGGTGGGGGGTACTGGTGATGAAGCTTGTCCAGGGCGCCGTATGGACTAAGACCCGCACTGAATGGAGCCCAGCAGAATGCGACATTTTACCAATCAGAGTAAATGTCAAATGAGAAAGAAAACTGCCAGTGCAGTCAGCACTTAGCAACATCTACCCAGTGAAGTGTGCATGTGCCAGTGCGCCCTGGACTTCTTGGACACCCAGTAAGCCAGCTGTGAATCTCTAGGAGGGAAACACGCAACTGATCACTGGCTAACAATAGACAAAGAATTTTTTCTTCCTTTTGGAGAAACAAATACTGACTGTTGCCCCACAAGCATCCAAGGCTTTGCAATACCTCTGCCAGTGAATGGAAACCTGACGCTTTGAGCTTTGACTCACTCAGCAGCATTGTCAGCTGTCACTCACCCACCAAGGTTTCACTGATTTCCCATTGGCTAATTTGCTGCCTGCAGGCTGTGATTGACAGCACAGAGTAATCCCGCCCCTGTCTAATTGATTAGACTATTAAGAATTAAACCCACCTCTCAACTACCAAGAACCTGAAATCCTGACTGCACACAAAAGTCATAAGATAAGGTGTAACATACTAACATAATTGTTGCCGTGGTTAGGTTATGGTCTGGTTAAGGTGACACAGTGGTTGTCTAGTGTTTAAGGTGACAGGTCAAGTCTCTGAAAGGTCACTGCTGTTGCAACCAACATGCTGGAATTTCTCCAGCTGTGAAAATTAGCATAAAAGCAGGAGGGCGCCAGGATCCGAGTTTCCTCCATGATTATATCGCTTCTGTCCAGCTAGGTCACTGTTTCTGAAATCAGTCTGGGCAGGGAGCTGGGAGGGAACAAAAACGTGGACCATCTGGAGGACAAGGAGTCCCGGAGAAGCAGGTGATCATGGGATCAGCGCCATCTGCAGACACAGGTGTGGAGCAGCTACTGGAGCAGCTAAAGAACTGTGCACATCCATATTTTAATCCATACCTCTGACAGCACAGGGCACCAGGCTGGGACACACCCTGAATGGGACGCCAGCCCAGCACTGGGAGCTTATACTCACAATCATATACCATGAGTTATCATACACCATGAGTTATCATACACCATGAGCAATTTGGAGACACCAGTTAGCTTAACTGTCTTTATTATACAGTAGTTATTTTAGTTTTATTTATTTTTTTATTAAGTTTTTATTTTTGTATTAGTATCAATTTTCATTTGAAATACAGTTTGATTTTATTAATTTTTATTTTAATATCTTTCTATTTAGTTTGTAAGTAGTTTATTTTCAGTTTAGGTAATTTTATTTCTAGATATAGAATGAAAGTTGCAGATGTATGTGTCTGATCTTCAGAAAATCCTGCATGTATATGAAGTGCTAATGTCCTCAACGTGGGCAAATCAGGCATTATTACTGATAAGTAAAGATAAACAAATCATTACTTTAGCTAAATAATATTTTAAAATCGTAATGGAAAATATATCACATTTATTTCTATTCAGAATCAGAATCAGAATCCTTTTTATTAGCCAAGTATGTTTCCATACAAGGAATTTGCCTTGGTGGTGCTTTTAGAAGACATTACAAAAAAAATATTATAAAATGCATGTAAAGGGAGTAAAAGACACTAGATTGGCAATTGGGTAATGTGGTAATTATATGGTAATTAGTTTTTAACAGTAGCAGTAATGATGATAGTGGTATGATTAAACATGTAACACGTATGTGCATGTATGTACATACAGTGGTATTAAATTGTAGTATAAAGAAAAAACTATATGAATATAAACATATATATGATATAATAAATTAAAGGGCTCTTAAATAGTGCAGTTATTAAGTAGCCAAGCCAACTCTATATGTGTGAGAGTGCAATATCTATACAGAGTTAGCAGTATGTGTATATAATGTGCAAGAGTGCAGAATGTAATCGTAGAGGGAGTTTATCAGTAGTTCACCAGTAATTCTGGTCGATATTACACTGCAGGTGACGGTTAACTGACCGTCCATTCAGAGACTGGTTTGGTTGATGAGAGACACTGTCTGAGGGAAGAAGCCCTTGGCGTGTCTTGTGGTCCTGGTTCTGACTGGCCTGAGTCTTCTCCTGGAGGGTAAGGCTTGAAAGGTGTGGTGTTTGCCCGTTTCCGGGTTCTGGTGATGTACAGTGTCTGGAGGGGAGGCAGGTCACTGCCGATTATTCGCTCTGCTGAGTGGATGATGTGTCGCAGTCTGGCCTTGTCTCGTTCAGCTGCTGATCCAAGCCAGACTGTGATGGAGGAGGTGAGGATGGACTCAGCGATCGCAGCGTAAAACTGGACCATCGTAGACTGAGAGAGATGGCGCATTTTTAACTGCCTCAGAAAGTAAATCCTCTGCTGGGCTCTCTTTGTGATGGAGGTGATGTTGAGCTGCCATCTTTTTTTTGCCATTTCAGGTCGTGGGAAATTGTAGTCCCTAGGAATTTCAAACTATTATAGTTTGTTTAAAAAGTAATATTCATCATTGTTTATTTAGTTGTAGCATTTAATTTTTTAATTTCATATTTTATTTTATTTTAGTTTATAGAAATGTTTTCTAATAGTTATAGTTTTCGGCAACTATAATAATCCTGCTTCAGGCTGCAGAAAAAAAACCCACACGACACACAAACTCCACGCGCACAGAAGGGCGTGGGACTGGAACCCCCAACCGCGGTGTGAAGCATCAGTGCCCCCGGCTGAGCCACCGTGCCACCCAGTACCTCCCAGAGCTTCCTCTGTGGCCCTGACAAATACCAACGCTAAGGCCCAGAGCTACAACAAAACGCTTGCAAGTCAGTCGCTACGGCGTCACGCCCGTCATGTTACCCAGAATGCCTCAGGACTGAACAAGGACAGGCTGTGACGGTTTGACAGGAAGGACGCAAACGGCAGCAGAAACAACCACAACGAAGAGACTTAATGCATGAAATAATGCATAAAACTGGGGGGCAGGGCCCCCCAAGCTGAATAAAGATATAACAAAAAAGAGAAAACAATGCTGAAGAGCTGTTACAAACTGGAGGAAGCATGTCCTGGTTCATTCACAGCTCATCCCCAGGCAGTCGCCTTACTCTCCTGAAAAGATGCCCCAGCTCAGCCTGCAGACTGCATATATCCCAGATGAGCCAACCTGGGATTCATTATCCACGGCAATTGTGAGCATGCTGCTAGCAATCAATAACCTCAGGAAGCGAGAAGACCACCAAAGTGCAGGCCGGCACGGTCGCCGTGACACCAGCGCAGAATTATGGGGAGCATTCAGCTGTGATGTGTCCGGTCAAGTAGCTAGAGAGAGGAGAGAGTCCAGGCTGTTTTTAGGCATAGAGCAGCAAACCGGGAAGAGCGGCTTCCAAACCAGGTGGAGGAAGCGAGGCCAGTCAGCCAGTGGTTCACAAGGCATGAAATCCCTGTGCTATACACCGAAGAGATTTTTTTTATTTACCTGTAAAACAGAAGAGAGAGGAGTCTTTCTTTCTCTGACATGAGCAATGTGTTGCTGTGGAATTATACAGTATTCATAGTACAGTATTGGTTAATTTCTACACCTTAAAGTTCTATTGTCTCAAACATCATTGGCTGGTCCTTACATAATTATATCACTACTCCCCTACCTGAAACCTCACAGTAGAATTTGCCTAATGATGTCATTCACCATGCTCCTCCTCTGAACCTCATGGCATCATTGCGCCCTCCCCCCGACCCCCCAAAAGCTTCTGACATCACTCACGACTCCCCACCCCCCAAGTGTCATTGGCAGCCCCTTACCTAATGATGTCATTCACAACACACCTACTCTGAGCCTCATGGTTTCATTGACTCCCTCCTTACCTATTGACGTCATTCACAACTTCTCGCCCCCCCCAACCCGCTGGTTTCATTGGCAGCCCCTTTCCTAATGATGTCATTTACCACTCCCCCACCCTACATTTCCCAGTATCATCAACTCCGCCCAATTAAATTATATCATTAACCACTCCCCCATCCTATTGATGCCTGTGTCATTGGCTCCGCCCGATCTGATGATGTCATTCACCACTCTCTTTCACATACCTCCCATACTAGTGTCCTTCTCCTTCTGCATGTATCTTGCCCTCACCTACAAATACGGCACCTCCATCCATCCATCCATCCATCCATCCATTCTTCGATTTTCTGTAACCACTTGTCTTATTCAGGGTAGTTGGGGAATCTGGAGTCTGTCCTGTAGGCTACAGGTGCAAGGCAGGGAACAACCCAGGATGGAGAGCCAACCCACCGCAGGGCACATTCACACACCACTCATACACACACTCACACACCATTCACTCACACACTCACACACCATTCACTCACACACATGCACACACCATTCACTCACACACGCACACACCATTCACTCACACACTCACACACACATGCACACACCATTCGCTCACACACTCACACACCATTCACTCACACACCATTTACTCACACACGCACACACCATTCACTCACACACACACCATTCCCTCACACATGCACAGATATGGCACCTTTCACAGCATAATCAAGATGCAGGATCTTTCCTTCCAAGTACAGCATGTGGGAGCTCTGTGTTAAGCTTGTTGGGTCTGAGTTGCATTCGCAGCTCACTTTATATGTTAATATATATGGAAGTTAGAAATTCATGCCAAGCAACTTTATCACAAACACATCTGGTCATATGTGTCAGTTCTCCCACCCCTGCATTGACTGGTTTGCTTCAATGTACTAGAAGAAATGTAAGTGTTATACCCAAAACAGACCTTGCCTGATGCAGCAAAAGGTGTAAATGATTTTGCCAGTCGGGGGGGGGACATGTGGCAGCACTTTCAGATTAACGCGACATCTGGCTCTTCCTGTACCATGTGACCTGCACCATGTGACCTGTGGGAGGGGTGGCAGCCTAATGTTCGCTCTTACCCCACATCTTTCCTCTGTGAGACCCCATACCTGCCCCCCCCCCCACCATTTGCACCAAGGATTGAACACCTATACTGGCAAAAGATGGGAAGAATTAAAGAAAATACGCACCACGATGGGGGGGTGGGGGTGTTGGTGAGAAGAGCGAGTCATCACACACACCCCCCCCACCCCACACTTCAAGCTGAGAGACCAGCTGACACGTCCTTTCATGCCTGCGACAGAAAATGAATCACTTTCTAAAAAGCCACCAGGCTGACGGCGCCGTGGCAGAGCGGTGGACCTGACAGAACCGTCCTCAAAGACGTCAGGGTGGTGGCGACCGGAAATGGGTCCGGAACAGAACCTTTTTCTGAACGGGGTAGTCGTCGAATGTCAGTGTGAGGCGGGTGGTGATATTTTGGGGAGCACAGGAGAGAGAGAGAAAGAGAGAGAGAGTGTTATGTCTAATTGTCGCTAATTGTTGATTGTCTAAGCTCAGCCAGTGACTCAGGGCAGCATGAGCCAATGAGGCAAGAGAAACTGGATTAAGACCCGCCTCCATGTCACACCAGGCCACACCCACCATGTGACTTTTAAACTTTTTTTTTTTTTTTTTACATTAACATTTTACTTATCAGGCGCTTTTATCCAAAGCAACATCCATGTACATTTCTGAGACAGCAGGGTCAGACTGTTCCTGGAGCACCTGGGAGTTAAGGGCCTGGTTTGACCTTCAAATGAAAGGCAGTGCATGCAAACACACTGAGCCACACACCTCCCTCCAGATACATTTACCCAAAGCGACCTACAAGTGAGGCGTCCCATAGCAAGTAACTGGTTTTGATATTCAATTCCGCTATTGAACAGGAAAACAAATCTGTAGACGTGCGAGGCTTACACAGTGCTACCCCCTTGATATCCTCCAGCCTTGTGCCGCCGCCACCTCAGTTTTGTTCATGCTCACGTGGTTTCCCCCTGCACTGCCTTGTGACATTTTGACAAAACGCCTCCGTCTGAACGCATCCGTCCACCCGCCAATCCGGCATGTGATATCGAAGCCCTATAAAAAGCACATAAAAACCACGAGCGTGAGGCGGAAAGAAGAGGGGAAAAAAGGGAACAGGTTGATGAATCCTGAAGAGGAGGGAGGGAAAAATTTCAAGTCCATCTGCTCGCTTTCATGATGCACCTGTACCGACTGTGATGTGGACGTTCATTGGCAGAGAGGGAAATATATACTCATGCAGCAGGGGGGCGCTGTGGTTCGAGACCAGAACAGGTTACAGGTCACTTACACTGATTAGCTTCATTATTAGAAATGCTTATTATTGTCAGAAGAGTCCGAGCAACAGGGAAAGAGCGGAACCATTTTTATTGGTGAGGAGCTAATTGGCGCGACGCAAGTCAGCGTAGGCGAACCTAAAAACACAGAAGGAACAAAGACGACTTTGCAGGCTTATATTACCAGTGTGCAAAATCCATTAAGAGAGGCAACAGCAATAATGAGATTCGCCTTTCAGATGTGCCTAATTGGTTGGTTAGGCGACCCGCTGGAACCCTAGGCAGCGGGGAGAGAGTGGCCCCTCCCCCAGACCCCACAGAAGAGACATGCCATTGTTTGGCCCCTTTCCGTCTCAATTACGGGGCACAGACACACCAGAACCGGAGATCGTTGCAGCTGCAGTCTATTTTTGGACTGCCATCCAGAAGGCCATCTTACACCCCCCCCCCCCCGCCAAACCTGTGTTTCTTAGCTAGTCTCGCAATTACCATCCTCTCCCCCCCCATGGTGAAAGTGGTGCTTATTTAAAGTGCATTCTTAGAAATGAGATCCCCAAACTGGTGTCCTGCGAACTCATTTCCATGCCTGAATGTTTAATGAGTCACAGGTATGTTGCCCATTTGGTGAAGCTTCCCATCTCGTTACTTGTGGCACCTGGTGGATTTGAGTATAAGCCTCACCTTTGATGTCTGGTCCTACACAATCAAGGCAGATCCTCCTCTAATTGACTATCGAATTGGATCCTGATGGTGAAATCAGGAATGGAATAAAAACCAACTTCCAAACTAAGTGCCTTTAAGAAAATTAACAGAAAAATACCGTAAAAAACAGAAAATGATACAATTTGTTAAGCCAGAGACATAAGATGCAATTAAATACTTATTATGTTGTTAAAGAAAACATTTTCCTTTTCTCTGAACTAGGTAGCCAAGAGCGGCACGGCGATCAGCAGCGATGTCTGGCGGGAGCCTCTATGCTTCCGCTTTTCTCACGTTTCCCTCGGTCTTTGCCTGAGGGGTCTCTGTTCGGGGTGCGCTGTCCGCGTTTGCGTCCCTCGAGCAGGTCCTCGCCCCCACTCTGTGAGGTAATGAGCGCCTCTCGACACGTTCGGATGAAGTCTGCAGCCCACGTGTTCACGTTTATTTAAAATCAGCAGGGTGGCAGGGGAGCAGGAAGGCGGTGCAGGAGAACAGGGTTTAACAGCTAACATATACATTTAAATTCAGAGGTCAGCAGTACAATGCTACGGAATCCGTGATCGCAGCCAGCTGACCCTATTTACCCTACAGCAGCCATAAGTCCAGTTTGGGCTCACTGGACTTGTCTATAGCCCTAGGCTTGGTGATCAGTCGCCATGGTAACACAAGATTGCCTAACCCTTCGCTCTACATCCCACAAGCTTACTATATATATTTCCATATATATTTCCGTACTTAACCATCCACTTGTGCGGTACGCTATCGAATATAAAGTGAAAACAATATTGTAGCATAAAACAATTTAACGACGAATTAAAACCCGCCTGCTGTGCAGACAAGTGCGAAAACGTCACCCTCATGTGCGCCATTCCAGGCCGCGCCACTGGGGAGTAATGCTGAAGTGTGAACAGCTGTAGATGCCGTTATTCTCCACCTTCTACATTTAGCAGGGAAGACATCCCCCCCCCCCACCCCCCCCGACCTCGCACCTGATGATCGGATGTAA
>JAODKF010000103.1:4313956-4330607 GCA_026779585.1 Mormyrus proboscirostris
TGGTAACAGTGTGTGAGTGTGCCCTGCGATGGGCTGCCCCCTGTCCAGGGTTGTTCCCTGCCTCGTGCCCATTTCTTTCGGGATAGACTGTGGACCCCCCGCGACCCAATAGTATAAAGTGGGTTGGAGAATGAATGAATGTAAACAACACTGTATGCTCAACACTTGGATTCAGGCAGCTTTTACACGAGTCGGTCACTCTGCTTTGTACTATGTACCAAATGCGGCACTTCCTGGCAGATGGTGAGTTAATCTTTTTTTCCCCTCAGATGGCCAAAAAATACCATCCTGACACCAACAAGGACGACCCTCAGGCCAAAGAGAAATTTGCCAAGCTGGCCGAAGCATATGAGGTATGTGGGGAAGTCAAGTTTGTCGCTGAGTAAGAGTGCTTGGCTGCCTTGTGAACTGACTGGACTTCTGTAATAAACAAGGATGATCTTTGCGGCTACAGTGCTCAGTGATGGAGTAATCCCACTGTGTCATCGTTAGGAAAGTCTGGTTTAAATCCTTACTGCAAACAAGGGTAGGAAGTTTTCAAACAGTTGAAATCTCACTGGGAAATATCTAGAAAAGTGATTGTCAAATTTACAACACGTACCACCTCAGAAAATATTAGACTCCCTGCTTACAATTGCTGAAATTTCTGATAGGTAGGGGGGTGATTAATCCATGGCCACTCTGTTTTGGCCCCCCACCATCATGACTGGAATTTAAATACACTGATTTTTCTGTGTACCACTAGAGGGAGCTTGCGTGCCATAGTTTGAGAACCACTGATCTAGCGGCTAGCAATTAAGGGACTAGTTACTCACTTAGTCTTACTAATGCAAAGGGAGAGTCTACATTCTCCAGGGAAGATGTACGACTGACTCAAATCATTCTGCAGCAGACGTTCCCGCAGGCACAGATCAGACTGTACTGGTATATGGTGTTTATAGGACTGTGTCTTAAAGGCGCCGTAGAATGAAAATGTGACTTTACCTTGGTATAGCTGAATAAGGAGAGTTCAGAACATGGAACTAACATACCGTGAATCTCAAACACTGTTGTTCTCTATTTCAAATATAAATCCCCCCTTTGTAAGAAAAAAAATGGCTGATTCAGAAATCCTGTACTGTTCTAACAGTCTGAACTATGCCCCTGAAATTAACATGCACCAGCGCACTTTCTACCTCCGTGGACCCGCTCAACTTGCAAATTGCATTTTCTTGAGGGGCATGTGTGCAGTTTGCAGTCTGAAAAATATGTACTGAGAGCCAGTGATATGATTTATTACTAGTAAGCTAAGAAAGTTGGTCCCTATTCGGGGGTCTGTTTCCCAGACTCTCCCTTTAGCAACTTGCATGGCTGGAACCGTTCAGTTACCATTCAGTTCTGACTGTGAAAGTCGCTATAGGTGAGGGCAGCTATGTTTCTGGGAAACTTATCCCGGGCTGAATTAAAGCGCAGGGTGAGTTCGCGTCCCTCGTGAATGGACCAGGCGCATCACTGCTTGTTGGAAAATTATGGGCAAAGGGAAAAGTGGGTAGACGCCTGTTCTTTTCATTAAATCATCTTGTCTTTAAAAAGATTTCTGCTTCAAAAAGAGTATGAAGATTTTCTTTTTTTTTATATTACAGCAGGTGTATCTTTTTTGTTTTGTTTTTTTTTTTAAAGTAACTGTATTCTAAATACCGCCTTTTCAAAATGTAGCGTGGAGTGAATACAAGTACTTCATTTTTCTATTCTGATTACAAAACTGTACTGCCCTGACTTGTATTCCATTTCATACCAACCAATAATAAAATAAAAGTAACCAGTGATAGCTTATTATCAGGTGTTTTGTACTGTACGTGATTGTAAGTGCTATACTTTTATACGACCGGTGCATGAGTATAGAGAATAGAGATAGATGTTGGTTCTGTGTGAGTCATCACAGTGCTTCACTGTAAATCAGCCAATCAGAGCAGATCTAATCATCATATTAATGAACTCGCCGAAAAGGGAAAACAGCGTGTTTTATTATAGGTCCAGGTAACAGGGTTGTAAATGGGCCTGTAAAACCAGTTCTGGGCGCCTTTCCATCGAGCCAAGATCACATACGGGGAACGATTTTAAAATGCTGAAAAAAAAAATGCATCCTGTGGCAGCTTTAAAGGAGAGACGAGGCATTCTTTGGTCCTGGTTTTCACAGTCCACCATTCTGACTCTTACCTCGTAGGTTCTGAGCGACGAGGTAAAGAGGAAGCAATATGACACGTACGGCTCGGCTGGCTTCGACCCGCGGCAAGCTGGGGCGGGCCAGCAGTACTGGAGGGGCGGAGCCAGCGTGGATCCCGAGGAGCTCTTCCGCAAAATCTTCGGGGAGTTCTCTGGCGGCAAGGGGTTCGGAGACTTCAGCTCCATCTTCGAGCAGCCGCCGGAGGTCAGTCTCGGCCGTCAGAAGGATCCAAGGTCATTTATTTACATCTACGTGTGTAGCAGACAAAGTGAGGGAAACTCCGGGGTTAGAGAGCAGGATCATCCGGTCTGTCCGTAGCTGTTTGTCACCCTTGGATCCTCGACTGAAGCCCTTCTATTGCCTGGCCCGTTTCAAAGAATGTCCATGAGATAAAAGAATCTGTTAAGCTCTGCTTTTCTGAACTGGTGGGTCCACTTTGCCCGGAGCGATGGTGTGTTAGTCTGTGCCCCAGTTTCACTGTAAAGTCGGACTGCACACGTGTTGATGGATGGGTGGATTATTATTAGTTCCCTCTTCCTCCTCCTCCTCCTCCTCTCTTTCAGTACATCATGGAGCTGACGTTCATGCAGGCGGCGAAGGGCGTCACCAAGGAGATCTCCGTCAACCTGGAGGACACCTGCCAGCGGTGCCACGGCAGGGGCAACGAGCCGGGCACCAAGACCCAGCACTGCCACTACTGCAACGGGACGGGCATGGTGAGGAAGGTCTCCGTGTCGCTGTGGCAACAAATGTCACATGCACACTCTCAGTACGCCGCAGTGATATTTACGGCTATCGCCATGGGAACATGACCCCATTTGAACTCCATATGAAGTAAATTAGTCCTTAACACAGTTTTAGTATGTGTGGTTCTTTTGTTATTTAATCCCTTTTCTGGCTTAACTCTCTGCAGTCTAGGGGTAGGGACATACTTTCACTGACTGGGGCACGGTCACACATTTCATTAAATATAAACTTAATTCATGGCAAATAAATTATTTCTTATCTATTTGTTTTGGCATGAAACTCATCTTAATCTTTGTGTACTTTGTAAATATGTCAGATTTATGTGAAGTTTGTAATTTGTCGTCAAAGTATAGACATTGCAAAATGCAGTTTGGCACACCTGCAAAAACATTATAAAAGTACATAGTAAGCAATGGTTTTGATCCCAGATATCTGATCACCAAATTCTTGGCTACATGAAGATGACTAAATGGTGTAGCTGCAACATTCAGTTGGATAAATAAATAAGAAAAACTTAACTCATATCACTACTTCTGGCTTCTTTCATTGAATATGTAGCAACTTTGTATGAATCAAATGTATCAAATGTGTATGAATGAGCCATTGTCACCTGGCCACGCCCCCCCCCCCTTTTATGGCGCTGATAGGGATGTTTCTGGATCGTGTTTCACCGCCACTGCGCTGTTTGTCAAATTACCATGCGAATGTGATTTGAATATGCGCTAATGCGGCTATTTAGAATGTGAATAGTGATCTTCGGGTGACAGCGACACTACACACCCCCCGATGCAGGTAAAACAAAGAAAGATGACACGGTTTACTTTTTTGCAGATTTAACCTAATTTAAAAATTTTAATACTTATGACAATGGATGTTTTGAGAAGAAGACAGATTACGGATTTAGTCAGAGTTTTTTTTCATGTTTCTATAATAAGATTTCTGCGAGTTATGGACTGAAATACACAGGAAAAATACGCGACATCGTCGATTCCTCAGGGTTAATGGTATAAATACAATTCCCCATTTTGGAATATCAGAGCTGCCACCCTCACAGGTATGTCTCCCCCTGCAGGAGACGATAAACACTGGCCCCTTCGTGATGCGGTCGTCGTGCCGCCGCTGCTCGGGGCGGGGCTCCATCGTGACCACGCCCTGCGTCGTGTGCCGGGGGGCGGGGGAAACCAAGCAGCGGCAGGCGGTCGCCGTTCCCGTGCCTGCAGGTGAGGCCTCAGAGTGGAGAGTGGGCAGGGTGCATGGGGGATGGGGGCAGATTAGGACAGGCTGCCCTGCTGCTTCTTACATTGGCGCCCTCTGCTGTAGGGGTGGAGGATGGCCAGACCGTGAGGGTGCCGGTGGGAAGGAAGGAGATCTTCGTCACGTTCCGGGTGAGTGAGGTGGAGGTCTGGTCTGCTGCAAACCAGCACAAGACGAATTATCGTTCATTTGAAAAAAGCCGGAATTGTTACAAGTCTGTGTGGTTGATGACTCTTGTGCTGTGCAGTACTAAACTTGGATAGGTTAATTTTTCGAGTACTTATTTGTGGTTTTTTTTCTTTTTACTGGGCTGTGATTGGCTGCTAGTATTTGACTTTTTCAAGTTGTTGGTGTCTCTTTTTGTTTGGTTAGTTTTTAGCCTTATATTTTGACAACCTTAGTTTGCTGTGATGTGGAGGATTTCATGGTAATTGAGCCAGACCCCTTTCATCACACATCCATCCAACTACAGGTGCAGAGGAGTCCGATTTTCCGGCGGGATGGGGCGGACATTCACTCGGACGTCCTCATCTCTGTGTCCCAGGCCGTCCTGGGGGGCACAGCCAGAGCACAGGGGCTGTATGAGACCGTCACCATCACAGTAGGCGAATGACTGAAGACCGTCTTTAAGTCAGTGTTTGTCCACCCGCTCCTCAGGGACCCCCAGTCAGGACACATTTTTGCTCCCTTCCAGCTCCCAGCCAATCAAGAAGGCCGAACACCTGGTACAGGTTTGTTGGGAGCTGAACTGTCTGGGGTTCCCTTAGGACTGGCTTAAGAAACACTGCTTCGTATATAATGCTTAATCATTCCCGGTGGCTCCATGACGGCCATGTAGTGTCCGCTTCAGGATAAACCCGCAGGATGTTCCTGCTTGACACATTTGTAGCTTCGAAAAGTTCTCTGATCTGTGTCCGTCCCTCGCTTGTAGATCCCAGCCGGAATGCAGGCGGACCAGCGGATCCGTCTGGAGGGGAAGGGGATCCCTCGGGTCCACAGCTATGGCTACGGGGACCATTACATCCATATCAAGATCCGGGTGCCCGAGTAAGACCCCACTGGCCTGTCTGCGGACGGCCTGCACTCACCGCCTGTCATATTTTGGTTGAGGCCCAGAACATTCCCTTCTCCTGCCCTTCCTAGCTCCCCCTGCCCCCCCCCCCCCCGGCTTGTTTTTCCCGTCTGCTACTGGCTATATTCCACATCATCGTGCTCATTTTTGTGTGCTTGTTATCCCTCTGTACCTAAGTCCATCACCTCTCTATTTTGCGTTATTGAATGTTGTTAGCTTCTTCGGATTTTGAAAAATACCATGCAGGGCTGTGGCCTGTACTACGAGGCGGGGTAACTGGCTTATCGGGGTAACTTGTCGGATTTAAGGTACCGCAGTTTAAATGAACTTCATATTCGTTCACTTACATTTTGCCCAGACTACCTTAAATCCGGCAAGATACCCCTATAAGCCAGTAACCCCGCTTCGTAGGACAGGCCCCTATTTGCTGTTGTTGTTGTTGTTGTTGTACGGGCCGTAGCAGTCATGTTTGTTTAACCCTTGCACCCTTGACCCCTTCCAGGAGGCTGACCGACAGGCAGAGGGGGCTGCTCTTGAGCTACGCTGAGGAAGAGGTGGACATAGACGGGACGGTAAATGGGGTCTCCACCACGACCGCAGGTAAGGCAGGGGCCAGGGCGAAAAGATGTACATCCCATTACACAGCTATTTATGTGACCCACCACAAGGAAAAGCATTCAGAAGTTTATTAGCACTTAATTTCCCCTGCCATCTGTTAATTAAAATGAATTGGCATGCACCCTGATCTCAGATGACGCAGTACCCGTTTATATCCAGGTGGGGGCAGTAGGCCGCATCGTTCTGAGGCAGGGCAGGACACACAGGAAGAAGGCTTCCTCACCAAGTTAAAGAAAATGTTTAGCTGACAGCCCCGGCTAAGGTAGGCCCCCGTTATGACCTTAAAGGTGCTGTCTGTGTGCGGACGCCAGGCCAGACGCCCGAGACACGCCGGCTGGCCTCTAACACAGGCTGTACTCAGCCTGTTTAGCTGTGTGGCTGTCCATGAGTGACGTTATACCTGAACACACCAAGAGTCTTGCAGACAAAAATTAGCCCCAAACGCCATTTTTTTGCCCTCAGTCTCATCTTTGACCTCCAAGTGTGAGAAACTTTTCTCAAAAACAGTTTCTTGTGGTGTGTCTGAATGTTTCAGTATTAAGGTTCTAAAAAGGTTTAATACATCAAGGAAATAAAAAGAGACTAAGATGATGTTTGCTTTGTTCCAGGAAAGAGATCTGTGGGTAATTAAGTGGATGTGGACAAAAGTCGAGAGGAAGAGCCTGTCCTGTCGCCCCCCCCCCTCCCCCAGCTCCATGGGCACAGAGATGGTGGGGTCGGGGGGGTATTGATGGATCTTTGCACATAGAGCCAGCCCTGGCTGCGAATCGTCATCCGTCCTTGTGTTTGTCTGCCATTTGACCTGAATCGGGCTGAACCGCACCGGACTTCCCCGTCGCCGTAGTGCCGCGTCCCGGCCCGCATGTGGATGGTTGTGTGTTGGTGTTTCCAGGCTGGCCAACGCTCCATTAAACGTGAGCTTAATTTCTCCTAAATCGTGTCACCTGGTCTGTGCTTTTTTTTGTATACAGGGCTAAGGTTGTACAAACTCTTCGGCACCGCAGACACCCCTTGTTTGGGTTCCGTGTTGGAGACCACCTCAAAAGACCTCAGGGAGAGAATTTTGTCTAAGTAGCTGCAGGGTTTGTCTGCTTTGTCTCAGAAACCATCCCTGAGTCCTCATTTTAGGGTATCCGGTGATCCGGTAGTTAAAGACTCATGGGAGATTTCAGCAAGAGTTGTAGAGCAATTCTTTGGTCCTCCTTGACAAATCTGTATTGCAGCCACTAGAGGGTGCCAGACTCAAGGGTCTGAAAGCGGTTCTCTGGTAAATTGGCTGAATATGGGCGACCTCCCAGCTCCATCCTGTCAGCGTCCTGATCTTTCTCATCCGACTAGTCAAAGTAAGGTGGTTAAACTAGGGGCTTAGGCTGAAATGGTAGTTGGTGCTATAAATTATGTGTTAGATGTGAATCATTATCTCTTCCTCAATTTACTAACGTCGGCCAGAGCAGATCGGAAACGCTGTTTGCATTTATTTAGCAGATGCTTTTATGCAAAGCGATGTGCTGGAGCGACTGGGGCTAAGGCCCTTTACTCAAGTGACGCCACTCAGCTGACAACGGGATCTGAACTGGCAACCTTCTGGTCATGGGTACACCACCCCCATTACCTTGTAGGAAAGTTATATAACCTGTTCCAGACCAACAAGTGTGCTCAAAAATAAACATAAGCCTTAAGTTTGTTGTTCTGTACTTAAAAAGTGCTCAGTTCCTTTCAAAGGAGATTTCTAGAAGTGAGATTTGCCTACTAACACGAGGAGCCTGATTCAGCAAGCGTGAGGCAGGAGAGAACCCGGGACAAGATACTGGTCTGTCACTGGGCTCCAGCGCGCATGCTGCCATGCCAGGGGGAAAAGATCCCAGTTCTCCTAAGTCCACGTTTTTGGACTGCCGGCCGGACCCAGAGGGACTGGAGAACCACGAGAACATGCTCCATGTGTGGGTTCTGCTCTTAAATGGCTCCTGTGAATTTTCTTGCATCTCTCTTTTCATGGACATTTGCAAACTATGCCTGTGCGTGGTTTTGCTCTTTGTGTTCAAAATGCTTTTCCCTGACTCGTCCTGTGTCCTCCTCCGTGATGACAAGTCCTAGTCCGTCCCCCGTACAGGCGAAGCTCTCGATTGTAGCGGGCACACGTCTCCATTCCTGAAGTCCCACTTAGGGAGCTTCCTGTCCCAGTAGCCCTGGTTTGACACGTAGCTCTCTGCGGTCGCGTCAAACCACCTCGTTTGTCGTCCCGTCCGGCCTGAGGCCGCCGCCCGGTTTTATGTGAGAGGAAGGGAGGCTTCGTGTCGAACCGCAGCCATGGAAACTCCTGGTTGTGTGTGAGGGAGGGAGCCTGCAGGGATGAAATCATCACGTTAACTTGGGATTGGGGGTTATATTTTGTTTTTGAAGGAATATAATGGTATGTGTGTGATTTCAGTATGCCCTTGGCTGGGGGGGGCACTGAGGATGGCAGCATCACCCTCTTTCTCCTGTCTTGCCCAGGTTTTGTCCCCATACTCACACCCAGTCTTATTTGCTCCCCCCCCCAAGTATTACCGTATGTTTAATGTGCCCTGCCACGGACTGGCATCCTATCCAGGGGACACCCCTGCGTTATGCCCAGTGCTGCCTGGCAGAGGTGGAAAGTTCAGGTCCAGAACATACAAAAACCTTGGTCTGGACTTAGTATCAACCAACCAGTTTAGTATAATGAGTCACAGAGCATTGTGGTTGGTTGGTTGGTTGGTTGGAAACCTTAATCTAGATTTGTGACTTCTGGACCAGAACTTTCTACCTGTGCTGCCTGGGACACGCTCCTGGCCCCTCTGTGACCATAATGGACGGATTAATATGCAGGTCCATACATAGAGTGGTGAATACAGTCTCCAAATACGGCAACGATAGATCTCGGTCATTCATGCATTTTCCATAAGCCCTGGTACAGCATGGGACTGTGGTGTGGCAGGAAAAAAAAATTGGAGAAAATTATCTATTAAAATTTGTATTACTATAATTTTTAAATATATAATGCAAACCTATATTTTAGTAATATCTTCCCTTTTAATTTCCAAAATGTGTCATGTTTGTTTTATCAGATACATCCAATTTAATTGCTAGTTTTGATTTTTAAAGCTTTTTTACTCAAAATTTCTTGTTCTTTGTTGACTGCCGGCTAGGACTCAACCACTAACGCAAACTGTTTCGCAGTCACTGAAGTTCTGAATTAATGTGTGGTTTATTTCGTTCAATAAAAAAAAATCATTCAAAGTTAAATAGTCTAAGTGCTGCTCTCATTTCCCTGTCACCACATGCGTGGAGTGAGAAGCGGAGGAGAGTCTGATTCTGTCATGTTTTAAATTTGTCAGAGGGAGAGTAATGCAGTGGACTGTTTTATGGATCCATCGGGTCATCGTTTAATAAAGCGGCATGATCCAGAGGAAAACTGACACCACCTGTACCAGATCATTATGGGATGTGTACACACACACACACACACACACACACACTCTCCAGGCGATTCTGAGAAACCTAACCCCATGTGTTTGGATTGTGCCAGGAAACTGGAGTAACCTGGTGAGTATAGATTGGACATGTAAACTCCACACATAAAAGGACAAGGGCGGGAACGGAACCTGCGACCCTGGAGGTGAGCGGCTGCCACACCGACAGCCAGGAGCAGTCAGCGTTGGGCGCTAAAGAGTGGTAGTAAATTATACATAAAGTGACTAGTCAGGGTGGAAATTTTGCATGATGGGGGGTGTGTATGTACCTGTAAATCAGCTTTGCCCAAAACTACTGAGAGTCCAAAACAAAGGTAGGAGTTTTCTTAGATGCCTGTAGGAAAACTGGGAATCTGTAGGCCGGGGTGGATAGAGTATCTTATGTAAACGGCTTGCTGGTTAGCTAACCGGAGAACTGAGTTTCCTTTCAGCAGAAGTCGGAGTGTCCATGAGCCGGTTTAGCGCAGCGTGTACGAGTGCGGCTCCTAGCCCACGGCCAACAAGATCCATATGTTTATGATGAAGGACCAGGCATCGCTGACCACGGCCTGCTTTCTATTACACCCCCACATTTCCCCCAATCACGGCCCGCCCCTACTGATTGGGCCCCCTGATCACTGCCACATGCAAGAGGTCTGAGCGGGGGTGTGAGCGAGGGAGCAGGGGTCGAGCAAGGGTCACTGAGCTGGGCTCCACTGCTAAAATTAACCTTTAAATATTTGCAGGTTCTGGTTATGGGATAGCAGGCCTCTAGATTTTTATTAAAATCCAATTAGTCATGTGACCCAGTGCACGTTGAAATATTATCTGTTTCATGTGGTTCAGATATGTAAAGAAAACATCCCATGTCCCTTATGTTTCAGGACAGAGCAAAGCACAGTTCTGGTTGATTTTAAATGCAATTTTCCTTGATCCCAGATGATTGGTGTCAGTGTGTAAATATTCTGAATGAAATACATTAGGGTGTTGTGATTATGGCCAAAAGGTTATCTAGCTGAATCAAACAAGTGATGTCACTGTGGTTACTACTGCCACGCTTTTAAGTAGGGTGCTTAAAAATAATTTAGTAGAAAGACCAAACTGTGTAGCTATTTATTGCAAAACAAAGAATGGATATATAAGCAGATGAGTATTAGTAATTCAGCATCAGGGCTGAATGCTGTACCTGCCGTTTGCTACCCAGTTACTCAGTCAGCAACCAGCCTGTGACTAGAAAAGCTCTTCTGGGGTGTCCGGTAACCTGATAGGCCTCCCGTGGTTGATTTTGCTGACTGTGGGTTCAGTGTTTCAAGCGAGTTTTGAGATTGGGGGACGGGGGGGGCGGTGATCCAAATCATAATTTTAATACCTGTGTATGAGCCTGGCTGGTAATAAGTAACTGGCGGGAAGCCACCAGGTGGACCCCAGGTCTGTGCCCTGCTTGGGGCGGGGGTACGGTGGGGTTGTGGCCCCCAGGAGGGATTTGGCTCCGCCAAGGGAAAACGTTCCGCTGGTAAGTCTGTGAAAACGTTACATCTGTCAGCTATTTTGGTCACTCCTCCCCTGCTTTCTGGTTCGGCACCAGGGATGATTCAGGGCCCAGAATCCCTGCTCGTTAATCAGCCGGCACCCCGGGCTGGCTAGACCTTGGGCCCGCTGAGAGAGATCCAACTGGAGGTGGTGGGGGAGGCGGAGGGGGGTTTACAAAATGACCTAGACCTTCGCTGGCTTTTTAATTGCAAGCGACCAATTTAAACATAACAAAGGGTCCCCTGTTGCAGTGAGATGTGATTCCCTTGCAGTCTCCCTGACGGACCTGCTCCAGGACATGCTCATTCGGAGTATATGTGGCTGTGTATTACCCTGTACGTTACGCTCCTGCTCCCTCTGTGAACTCCAGCATATTGCTGCTCTTTTCCACTCGAGTCTCTTTGCATTGGCATGGCCTCCGCTGTCATGTGACTTCCCATTCCCGCACTCTCGCCTCTCTGCTGTCCGTTTGTCTGGGTCATCTGTCAGCAAAATGTAGCCGAATATATACAGTATAATGTCCTACTGTGTAACCAATGCACATATAAGGCCGGGACGCAGTTAAAATGTACTGATCTTGCGGTTCCAGCTTACTAGGCAGTTCTTACTAGGCATGGTTTTGAGTTTAGGCCAAAAAAGCATCATAAAGTTAATTAAAAAGTAACACATAAAGTTTTTGGGATCAGGATTATTTTATTTTTTGTCATAATCTTTGTTTTCTTGTTCTGCTATTCAGAGGATCTAGAGAAAACGTTCCTCAGGTGTCCCAGAACCGCTCCGCCATCATTTCTGACCTTCGCTTCTGAGAGCCACACTCAACGCGGATTCCGCAGTTGAGCGACTGAGATGCCCGATACACCAAGGAAAGAAACCTCAGGCACAGTGGCATAGAGCTCTGGGTTCTCTGCTGACCGCAGTAGAACCTCAGAACCCTAACACGTGGTGCAGGGTTCCAAGGTTAGTGGATACAACTTTGTGAGACATATGATAGTTCAAATTCCTGGTAATCATTTCCATTATGTCTACGCTCAGGTAAAGTGGATTAGTAAATACCTACCTATAGAAGTATATTGAACTGTGAATTTAGTGAATTCAGAAGGGCAGTGAATATGCAGTTTGATTCATTTAGTGAGAAATGCTATATCTGTACTAATAAACGGTTTCCATTGTGGCGTTGGAGCATAGTGGCTACGACCGGGAATCTGGCCCGTTCAAGTGTGTGTGTTTTTTTCACGAGACTCGACTGTGTGGTTTGAATTAGCGGTTCAGAGGGAGGAGGCACATGCTAATGAGGCAGCACCGAAGGGGGTAGCTTTGCTTCCAGCCCACGTTGCAGAAAGGGATGATGGGATCGTTGTTGAAAAGCCCGGTGAACACGTGCGAGGGTGCACGTCTCTGCCTTTGTGGTCAGGGGTCAGGGGGCCAGCACACCGGCGAGGGGAATGGGTGTGAAGCCAAGAAGGGAGCCTTCTGAAGGGTCGACGGAAAGGGGAGGGGGCCCGGACGGGGCGCCGAGGTGAAGTCGAGGCGTTGGCGATGAAATAACGCAGGTCTAACCGACGCAGATATTTTAACGTGCGAGTGGGTGTCTGACTGAATGGTTGTGTGCAGGACTGTCGGATGATGTCATAGGCAGAATGTGGTGGCATTTCTACTATTCATTACCCCGCGAAAGGCTGCGCATGAATGGGCTTGTCGAAGTCGAACTGCGGGGAGAAAATAGGGCGGGAAGGTGGTAAGGACAGAAGATTTTTCGATAGGGTTGAAAAAGTCTTCAATGACTCTTCAAATGCCAGGCACCAGGAGACATGGATCCAGGCCTTCGCCCTCCTCCTCTTCCTCTTAATTCAAACGACCGGAGAAGAGCCAATAACATCTGCGTCCTCGTGATGTTACCATCACACGGTGTGGAGAATCTAACCCAGAATCACCTCTCCCTTTGCCAAGAAGATCATTCGAATAAAAGAGCTTGTTTCACTCGGTTAAAAATCAAGCACGATATGGTTTCTGTAATAGCATGGCAGCCCTAGAATGCTTGGTTATTTGGACCCATTCCGGGTTCCGTTGCGGGAAGCACATGAAGTCCTCTGCCAGTCCGAGATGGCTACCAGATGTGAATCTTCGCATTCGTAATGAGAGCAGCTTGTCCATTCTGTCTCCCCGTGGTGCCTCACACAGTCATGGCTGCAAATACATATGCGAACGGCCGGTTGCATGTGATCCCGCAACTGGACGCTGAGGCTTGAGGACTCTCATGTCATAAACCCCGTGGGTTCTGACACGACCACTTCACAAGTCTCTGATGCAAACAACAGTTTCCTGGAGAAGGTCCAGGTAGGAAAAATGTCCCATGAGTGTTTGGGTGCAGTCATGGACCTGACCTCCCTCCTCCCCTAATTAAACATTGTGGTCTATCTTTACCCCCATAATAAACACAGACAAAACGAGTTCTCTAGGATGGTGTTGGTCGGTCAGAGATAGCTTGCAAAATGACAGTGGCATCATCTGGGAAGACTCATGGGTAACAAACAGCTGCGAGAGGTTGGAACACAGCCGCAAGAGTGAGGCTTTTCAGCTGAAGGCTGCACTTCAAGTCGGGCTGGGGAAGTCAACGATCCTGCTTTGCTTTTATCAACCCCGCTTAACATGTGACGATGCTGTAAGCTGGAATGCTGCCCTTCCGGAGATGGAGAGCACAGGCTGTCGCACGTGCAAGTTCAAAGGCTGTTGCTCTGGAAACGGAATGAGCTTCTCTAGGGTCCATTTGGAGAGGTATTGCTCTGTTTTTGTTCACATCCAAAAGCAAAAAAAAATGTTAATATACATGTCTGCTAACTAACATGAGCTTAAGCAACCGTAACATGATGAAAGTACCCTTCATTTTTGACTTCCAAAAAACACAAGTTGACTTTAATGTGAACTGCTGCCCTTGACTTCATGCTGTGCATTTGAGCATTTAGGTCCTAAAAGTATGCTGAGATAGTCATACTTATCAACATTATTCACGATATTCTATTGATGACTCACAACCTCTGTTTGTAAACATAATTTTTATTATTTTAATTTTTTCAACACCCCCCCTCCCCAAACCAAAATCAAACCCCCATGTCCCTGCTTGAATTTTCCTTGATCACACTTGACAAGCTCCAAAGTTACATTTTTTTCATTCCCACCGAAACAAAACCTTGCATGTTTCTTTCAGCTTTACTTTTTATCTTATTTCTGCTCCCTCTTAAAAACTCACGTAAGGAAGCTAAATCTGCTATTCGCTGCCTAATCTTTGTGCTGCGGTCCTCTCAGGATCTACTGTCATATCCAAAAGTATGTGTCAATCAAAGGCCTTCTAAATACAGCTCCATCAAAGTGAACAACGGAGATGCAGCAAAAGCGCAAAGGGATTTTTTTTAGCAAAGTAGACAAGGAGACGAATATATAAATGCAGTCGAATTCACACATGTGTTTTTATGCGTCTTTCTTGGTCCCCACGGGATGAACTTGGCCGTGGTTTTCACCATGAAAGGTGCCCGCACTTGTATTAAAGAGCGCCGATGTGTTGATGAAAGACACACACAGGCTATCATTGTGGCTCGGTTACACAGATTTATAGATCTTGGAGAGAAGCTGTTACTGAGTTCATCCAGGGCGCCTCATGCAAAGCGCCATTAAGCAAGAGACTCCCCCCACACACGGTCCCGCAAAAGTGGGTTATAAATTTATCCCGTACCCTCGGAGACCTGGTAGGTTGTCCTCTTCTGGGGGTATTTTTCCGTCTTAGTGTGTGAGGTTTATCACGCATCGTTTAACCCCGACATTTGAAACTAAAACAATGGCCCATGTCGAAACTCATGCTGGAAGCAGAAAACACAAAATTGTCTCAATTATTGTGCTTCCCACAGTTCTAAAGTACTGATGATATTTAATTAAAACAGTTCCCGACTTCTGTTTGACTTGCACTTGCTATGTGATCGGGGTGGGAGTACGTTCTGATATTAAATTAATATTATAATAATGATAATGATAAGGCTCGCTCCCGCCCCCGGTGCCGCTCCAGCCGGCGCCCACTGTCAGACCCGGCTGGACCGCTGCTGCTTTTCTTGCACATACACAAACTGGGGCTGTTTTCATTAAGCTTTTACCCCTCGATTTATCTTTGTGAGAAAAACAACAGAACGGGTCAGATCCTTTGCTTGTTGGTTTATGAGAACAACGCAATGTCTAAATTTGCTTTGTAATTACACCCCCCCCCCCCAAACACACACACACACACAGAAACCCACACATTTTTGCATTTACTTTACAGTTTTTTTCCAGGAACATTTAACCTTTCCAATGCTGCAGTGTGTTCACTTACTGTACATTGTCTTTTATGTCGCTACAACATTGTTGTTCCTTTAGGTTGTGATACAGACCCTTGAATTTTAACAAGTGCCACATAATCCAACTATATAATAGCGGCCTGGCTGCGGATCCTCATTCTCTAAATATATCTTCCATGTCCTGCTTAGACAAGCCGCTCGGATACATCGATAAGCGTGTGGACCTGAAGTCTCATGGACTCATGTCGAACCCGAAGCCGTAAATCACCAACTTTGCATTAAAGTCTATGACTTACAAAGGCCAAGAAGTCGAAAGAGGTCAAGGGCGAATCAGTTGAGTTAAAAACAACGGTGAGGTTGCCAGGAAAACAGATCGAGGTTCGGGAATTTTATTCATCACCAGAACTTAAGCTGCTAAGGACATTCCTGCATGTTTTGGTACAAATGGCCGCGTATGAATCGTAACATGATGTTCTGTGCCTCTTGCGTTTCTATGGTTATATGTCCCTGGGGTAAAAACAGGAGGTGTGTGTGTGTGTGTGTCTCTGTTTTGGTTTGGAGGTTAGTTGTAAAGCTAATTAACATTACGGCTTTAACATTCAACATCTGCATGACACCTGGAGATGAAACATAACGATGAGAGACAGCTGCTTACCGCATGGCAACTTAATCCTAACCACCCACCACCTGAGACAAAGACTCCGCCCTGCTGTGGTTGACCTCAGCATGTTGAGGGTACTACCGCGGGTCACATTATTTAATTGTTTCATTTTTTTTAAATTGTTTGCATTAAATGCATGTGTTTCTTGGCCCAGATTTGCTTTATGGACCCAGATAAATATTTGCTTAAACCAACCATTTGTAACCAGTGTGACACGTGATACAGCAAAGGCGAGTGCAGTTCATGGCTTTGTAGCAAAACACAGTCCAGCACGGCTGGGAAACCAATTGTGAATGAGCTGGAAGCGGCACGGCACGGCATGGCGGGGGCGGGGGGGTGATGGCTACATTACATTCAGAGGTTCATTGGGACGTGCACTGCATGCAGAAGTATTAGGCACGTGTGGATTTTGCTCGTAGCTATATTTTCCAGCCAATAGTTTCGGCCCAGATTAATCTACAACATGATCAGTATTTGGTCTGAGTTCCTGATTGGAGTAAAAACATTTTTCTGTGCTTAATTACTATGCAAATTATTATTACAATTGAAATGGGCCTTGGGAAGGACCTTAAAGAGAGCAGAAGAGGCAAGAATATAGAGCAAGGCAACTGGAAATGCCAAAGCTTTCAAAACACAACGCTAAAATGAAAACTGAAACCCTCATAGTTACATCATCGTGGATTCAAATACATTCCACTAAAATCATCTTATGTTTCACTGTATTGAAAATATTGATTATTTACCAAAGTGGCAAGCAGTGCACGTGTCAGAGCCGCGCCT
>JAODKF010000103.1:4330707-4342873 GCA_026779585.1 Mormyrus proboscirostris
CATCTTATGTTTCACTGTATTGAAAATATTGATTATTTACCAAAGTGGCAAGCAGTGCACGTGTCAGAGCCGCGCCTGGAAGGGTCCTAGCTGCCTCAGCTGATGCGGGACGTCATCAAATCAAAAGGCTGACTGGTTCAATAAAGGTGATTGGTTATAAAGGTGCCTATACAGGACATTCAGCTTGGTAAAGTGGGCTGACTGTATAGAATTCCCAATAGTTTGTCATTCCTTATATACACCGAATAACTAAAACTGTTTTTTTTTTTTTTTAATTTCTGTTGATGGTGAAGAAATCAAAATCCAGTTAGTTTCTGATTTGCTTAATTTTGCACATTGATAATGAAGTGTTTTCTTTTATGTTCATTTGTAACAGACTAATGTAACATTTTATCTCTTAAAAAAATCACTTCTGAATTTTCACTTTTGAATTTCCTGCCCAACTTTTAGTACTTACCTAATAATTCTTGTATTCAGTCTATAAATAATTACTGCAGATGTAGCTTACAAGACCTCCTCCGCTGCTGTTATTTATCTACTCTTAAATCCAGAGGCGGGTTTGTCATTTCTGGGGCCCCATTTTGGGGCCCCTTTCTCTCCAATGGGGGGCTCCCAATCCTCAGGGGTGCCACACAAATGCATGGTTCGAATGGCATTAAATACTGCAGATGGAACCCATGGAGATGCTGTCTGACTGTGCATGTGACCTTGCTAATGTTAATAATAAATTCTAGGCCTTTTAAACACAAAGGCTATGGGGGGGTATCCGTCCATCCATCCATCCATCCATCCATCCATCCATCTTCTGTAACCGCTTCCTGTGTGCTCATCGCATAGTTGCGGGTGGGACGCAGGTTCCATGCCCATGCTGGGGATCTGGTGGCTGCAGGCATTAGCAGCCGCACGCGATTCCGAAGGACCCGCGTACTTTCCCTCGTTTGTTTGCGTCTCTCCGGTTTAATCAGGCAGGCGTGCAGCCGGCGCACCGCGGTTTGAGAAGGCGGCTATTTGGGCCGGCCCGGTAAGAAGCGGGAGGTGGAGGAAGGCTGCGGTTTGGAGCGAAGAGAGGAGCTGAAAGGCAACACCAGTGAGAAAGTCCAGTCAGGAGAGACGGCCCAGCGCCAGGGAGGGTGGGGGCGCCAGCTGGGAGTTAGTAAGGTCTGCTGCGGTCACTGCACAAGGTACTTTCCCTCTTACCTCCATATTCCTAGAACATTCTTGACGACTGCCTGTGTGCATTTATTCTACTTGTATTCAATGACAGTAAGTGGTTCTGTAGGTTGTATCTACTGGATACGAGCCTGAAGGGATTTTTCCCAGCCGTTTTGAAGCAGACAGACTGGACTCCTTAAATTCAAGTCAATCCATGTTCCTTGAAAATACCTTCAGCTCTGATTGGCCTCTATCTCTTTACCTCATGCATTCGACTAAACTCTTCAGTTACTTTTGCTTCTTAGGTTATGTTCACTTTGATGCTTGTTTGGCTCCTTTGATATTTGCCGTGTCAGTGGTACGTGCTGCATAAGAATTACTGCACTTATTTTGGACACCTTACAGTTTTTCAGCACAGGACGATCCCGTAAAGTGCGTGATGGGTGACAGGTCTATGTCACACAGACATGACACTGGGTTATACTACCGTGGGTCTGACAACTCCAATCTCCACTGGATGACGATGTTGGTTTAAAGGTCAGAGGTTAAAGGTCGAAGCTGGATGCCCAGTTTTTCCATGCTTGTTAAAAATCTCTGAGCTTCCTGTGAGGAACTGATTTTTAGTGGTGGGGTAATTTTCCAGGGACCGGGGCCAAACATCGCCTTGCTGGGATGTTGATGGTGAAATTCACCGTAACCGAAACCACTAGGATAAAACGGGGGGCAATGGGGGGAGAAGGCCCTATCCTGCGGGCCCCAAGGGCAGTGGGAAAGGGGGCTTATCTGCTCTTCTAATTGTTTAATTGGAGTAATTACTTGGATGGTTAGACACCTGGTGCCTGAGAATTGGGGGGGTAATTATAGGGGAGCTTCTGTGTCAGGAGAAACGCAGACTCAGCCCCCGAGGCCTCTGGGTGCACAAACAGTGCTCCCCCTCTAGAATGTTCCGGGAGTGGTGTCAGGGACCGTGTCACCTCAGAACTGAACCTGTATCACCACAGCCCACACCGAATGGGAACACGGCTGCAGGAGGTTAGTCTGCTAAATCTGATGCTCAGGCAGTTATATGCGACTCTGGGGGGTCCCGGGGGGGGTTTCTCGACTCAACTAGCGGCAAAGGAAGGGAATAAATGACAAACCTATTAACATGTTGTTAAGAAGCACTGTGTCAACAGACCTACCTCCTGGAATCAATTACATTCATTTAGTTTGTTCCCTACATATATATATATATATATATATAAAAGCTTTCCACTCACTACAGGAAATGGTGGATTTAAGGCTTATTTTTCCACATCCTCAGCAATAATTAGAACGAACAGGAACTGTATGGAAATGTTTAATCACTGGCAGAAGTACTAATAAGAATGTTTTTATTTCGTAAACATGAATATAGTGTCTTCAAGTACAAACGCGTAAGGCAGATGTGCACTGGCCGCAGTATCAGCGGGTCAACACCCCCCAAGCTGAGCATCGCACGTGTCAAACACCCTCCACTTCATATCTGGCGGTTCATTGCCTGTCTTTTGGTGAACCTCACTGTGGAACAATAGCTCATGAGAGCAGGTGGGCCATGTCCAGTTGATTGCACCAGCTACTCCCAGGTTGGAGTGGTTGGCCTCACAACCTACGCAATGTTTTTGCAGCATTGGGTGGCGACATCCACGGGACTCTGGATGTGACAGGGGGCTTTTGAGAGGGAGAGAACTTAGCTCTGCGGGGTGAGGGTCGGCGCGTGGACGTCCCCATCTTCCTTTTCCTCCCTTGGAAATGTCATTTTTTTAGCAGACACTTTAACCCAAAGTGATATATGTTTGTAAAAGCAGAGTCAGACAGTCCCTGGGGCAGTTGGGGTTAAGGGTCTGCCTCAGGGGCACAATGGTGACATCACTCCTCCGACCCTGGGATTCAAACCAGCAACGTCCCGATTACAGGCGCAGCCGCCTCACCCGCCGGGCCACACACCGCATCCTCTTCTCGTCGAGGCCGTGGGAAGATTATCCAGAATAAAAGACAGAACACTGCGCATGAAATCCTTCTGGATAAGCCATTCCTCCTGCGCTCTATATTTGTCCTCCGAAAAGCGAGGGGAAAGCCATTCCTCTATTCCCACATGAAAGCGGAGTGTAGATCACGATCCCGGTGCTTCGGTTTGCTGTGAGGTTTAATTACTTTATCTGTAGCTTGGGGAAGAGGCAGCCAGAGCAGCTGATGTATAGAAAACAAACGGCCAAAGCCTACAGCCACTGATGCGGACTGGGAATAGTAGGCTGTCTCACAGCCCTAGAACTGCTGCCATTTAGGTCTGGGGCTGCGTTTGTGTGTGTGTGTGTGTGTGTGTGTGTGTGCGCATGCATGGCATTATGCATACACATATATAAGGCACTTTTCATCTCACATAAAGAACTCTTGTAAAGATCAATAAGCATCATTGACACACACAGGAATTGTTCGTTCATTGTGCTACACACTACTGTTAACATGATACTTTTCTGCACTTTATCATCATTGTACTGCTGTGCAACTTGCGCATCCTCATCCCCATGTTTCCTGTTTATTACTTTTCCTGTATTGCACTGCTGTTTGTCCTGCATTGCACTGCTGTTTGTCCTGCATTGCACTGCTGTTTCTCCTGCATTGCACTGCTGTTTGTCCTGCATTGCATTGCTGTTTGTCCTGTATTGCACTGCTGTTTGTCCTGCATTGTACTGCTGTTTGTCCTGCATTGCACTGCTGTTTGTCCCCTACCCTGCAACTGCGGTGCAAGAATTTCATTATTCCTCCAAACACTTGTCAATAATACATGATATTTGCATTATTTAAACACAACATTGAAATTAATGCGATCGTGTGCTGGTCTTTTTTTTGCGTGCATGCTTATGCCGGTGTCTGAATCTGTATCTGCACGCATTTGTGTGTCCGTGTGTTTGGTTGAAAAAGTCCCAAATTCAGTGTTCATGTCTCTCTGGCTAAGTGAGGTTAAATGAAGTCGCGGCCAGACTGCTGGCGGTCAGGCAAATAACTCAACTAGTGGCCAAAGAGTGGCTTGGTTCACTGTACTGGTCAAAGCTCTACCCTCGAGCCAAAGTACTTAACCCGACTCGCTCTGGCGTACAGTGACGTGAAGGAATGTAAGTGAGATAACTAGCAAACTGTGCCTGTCCCTTTGCTGTGGAATCATCAAACCAAAAACTGCAAGAAAAGGTACAAGGAGACGCATTTCTTAGCTCATCCATAGTATTAAAGCTTGTCGTACAACAGATCATGTAAATAGTCAACAGAGAAAGTCTTCATGAGAGTCAGCTGTCCCGGTCAACCTCAAATGGGCAGCACCACACCCTACGCTATGGCCGGCACTTTCTGGAACGTCAGCATTCACCTCTCCGTGCCTGTGGTCTTCCCCAGAGCTGCAACACAGAAGCAGCTTAGCGTGGAAAACATAATCCACGCTAATGTGTAATTAGCACACAGTGTGAACACTGCTGCTCTGTCTGTACCTGTGTCAGTTGTCACAAAAGAAAGCTGGCGTCTCGCTGTCAGCTACGTCACCATGGAAATAGCACCGGCGTGAAGCCGTCTCGTCATGCAATTACCAACACGCTGACAGGCCGTGGCGCCAAGATAGCGGTGCCTGATTGAAAGGTTTTGAGCAATAGCAGCCATACAGTTACAAGACAGTCACAAAATAAAGGCAGATTATATTTGGTACCCTGTAAAGGTATTATTGGGCGCTCTGTGGTGAACCTTCCAGAACTTTCTGGCTTTGTTCATGTATCAGTGGCCTTAAGTACACTCAGAATCTGCCCAGCGAGAGACACGAAACTAGTTAGTATGGGTTTGATTGGTGGGGTGTGTCTTTGTAGGTTAGGATCTTGTTTTTATAGTGAGAAAGTTACCGGTTCCATTCCTGTGGCTGGCAGAATGATGCTACCTCAGCTCCAAAAACCCTGGCTGACCTGCTCTGATCCTCATTTGTCTGTCGCTGTAGAACAGTGTTTCTCAATCCGGTCCTTGGGAAGCCCCAGACAGTCCACATTTTTGCTCCCTCCCAGCTCCCTGCCAGACAGTCCACATTTTTGCTCCCATGCAGAGAAAAAATGTGGACTGTCTGGTTGGGATCTGGGAGGTAGCGAAAATGTGGGCCGGCCGAGGGTCCCGAGGATTAGTCTAGGAAACACTACTGAAGACAATGGCCTTGCCTAAATAAATGTACGACTGGGATAGCCTATCAGTGCCCGTGACCCCCTGAAGTTTCTGGAAAGACATTACCCAGCCTCCTGTAAATTGTGGCCAAACAGTTTTGCATCATCACATGCTATTTGTATGCTGCACCATGTTTCTGGAGGAATGTTATTTCATGTCACTGTACTTTTATGAAGTGGTGGGCACGGTCCTGCTAATCCGCTAACCGCTAATTAATGAAGGAAACTTTTTCATTATTAGATTAGCGTTTCCGCTAACTTTGAAAACTGCCAGTGGACCAGTTAGCTTCCGTTAAATTTAGCCCCACTAACTGTAGATCCGCTAGCATTATATCACAGGTAAAGTAAATAAAGTTTAACAGTCAAAAACATTTGCAAATCCTAACATCACACATATTTCTTCTGGTACAGAACAGTCTATTTTATCGCGCTGTGTAAACACAAGACATGATTAGTTGATAACATCATATTTATGGTAGTCTGGACTAAATTTAAGTAAATGAAGATAAGGTCTATTTGAACTGGGGTACACTGAACTAAGCAGAGAACTGGGGCCTGTATCACAAAACGGGATTTCTTGTTTACCCAAATAACTTGTCAGATTTCAGATAACCTAGTTTAAACGGACATTATCTTCATTCACTTACATTTAGCCAAGACTACCTTAAATACGACAAGTTATCTGACTAAGCAAGAAATCCTTCTTTGGCTTCTGATTCTTTTCCTTTATTTTCCAAGGTTCTAATTGACAGAGTTATAGACCAATAAAGAGCTGAGATCCTCCTTTCTAGTTCTGGGTAAACGGCGCCATGTTTGTAGTCCCCAAGTGGCTTCACTCAGGGAAAAATATCTGTTGAGCCAGTTGCAAAATAGGACTCCTCCCACAAAAACCATCATATTTTGCAAACGGAACGTCATTGAATGAAAGTTTATTCTAAATATCCCCAGATAGTCATTTTCAGCTCTTGGTATGTTTTTCAGTGTTTCAGAGCCCAAAACAAAACAAACATTAAATCCATACAATTAAAATTAGCGGTTAGCAATTATTATTAGCTTCTGCTAATTTTTAATTTTTTGTGGTTTATTGGTTTAGCATCATCGAATTCAACTTTGGAGTTAGCGGATTAGCAGTTATTGAAGCTAACTTTTCGATTAGCTGTGCCCACCACTGATGGTATAACAATAAAGGCCATTGACTTGACTTGAAATGGAAAGGGAACGGCTCTTGAAAGTCAATGCTAGATCTCAAAAGAGTACAGGAAGCTGACCTTTGCCTTCAGTTTAAGAGCATATTACATGCACGCTCCGTAAGAACCATCTCCAAACGACTTTTAGTTGGACTAGTTAACGCTAAATGCTCCACTGAATATCCAGCTGTACAAATACGTGAAAGTGTAAAGATGTATTAGCCGCATTCCTTACGGTTAGAGGTATGACCTGTGAGAAAACGCGGCATTAATAAAAGTGTATGCCATTTTGGCTGTGCTATGTAAATAAATAGGGGCTGCTTCTGTGGAGACGTTGGCTGTGAGTGCAGAAGCGTTTGAGCTGAAGAGGGTGAATCCAAGGCGGCTGGTGACCGCATGCGGAGTGAATCCCTCCTTCATGTTAGGGGATTTAAGGGAGAGACGGGGGGGCGGGGGTCCATGGCCGCCGCGTGCCCCGCAACGCGCCTGTGATGTATGGTGAGCTTAGCCACAGGCCTCTCATTTCAAGCAGAGGGGAGGGGGCCGCAGGAGGAGTAGGAGTAGGCCGAAAAGAACGAGGGGGTAGCGTGACGGCCGCTGTTTCCAATTATCCGCGAAAGTGTGCTGGTGGGCGTTACAGGAAATGAAAAGGAAAAAAAAAAAAAGCCGGAATGAATACCCCCCCCGTCCCCCCCCCATTTTTTTGTAATACTTTAGCTCTTTTTTTTTTTTGCTCCTGTTAATTTCACCCAGATTCCAGTACGTGTTTGTAGGACAAAGGAGAGAAGATAAAATGAAAAGGAAAAAAGGGCAGAGAAGAGACGGAGAGAGAAAGATATGGAGGCAAAGATAAAATTAGAGTGGCTGTCTTCCCAAAAATAAAGCTGTGTGCTCCGTTCCCTTCCCCGTCAGCGTTCGGAGGAGATGAAGAGGTCAGCAGCTCGGCCTCTCGCTGCTATGACACCAACGAATGTTGTTTTCCTCATGCCAGTAGACAAATGGCATGGAAGTAAACAGTACAGGAGACGTACATCACACATGGGGACCAGCCTCGAACCGTCAGCTTTGTTGCGGTTTGATCATGGCTGTATTTCTCAGCTTCTGCCTAAATCATGTCCTGTTCTTGCTTGTCTGTTTTGGCCTGGGGGGAGACATGATATCCAGCTGGACCAGCCTCTTACTGCTATTCCTCTGCTGGCTTCCTATCGGCCACTAATATTTTACGCTGATCTGTACCTGGTCGGCTACCCCTCCATTCTGATTGTTCACCCAATTATCTGGGCTTTTTTGATCCTGTACTTTATCAGTTTAGCAACTTGGGAGGATTTTTGCTTGGTCCAGGGTGTTTGGTTTTTTTGCTGTTTCCGGGTTCCAACTCGAAAAGTCACTTCAGGGCATCCTGTCCCTCCCAAGTGTAGTGACTGTTTGTGGCCAACAGGGGGCACCCAAACCTCAGGGGCCCCATGAAAATGCATTGTTTGAAAGGTGGTTAACACCACTACTGGCTCTGGATCAGTACCTTTGGATCACTAGTGTGATGTGGCTTGGGCCTTCTGGATTAAAAATGTGTCTCATTTAGGCTCCATTAGTTAGAATGGCGCCTACTTTTGGTCGCTTCATGGTTGGCAGGCTATAAAATATTGGAGTTTTCCATGCCCTGAGTGCTGTTTCGGAGGGAGGAAGATGAGATAAATGAGAATTCCAGCAGCAGTAACATCAACGTGACACATTCCAATGGCCGCCGTTCACATGGCCAGACCCACCAAACCTCCCAAATCGATTACGGGAAAAGGCATCTCATGAAATTATCCCTCTGCGGCTGAAATTATTAGCAAGCAGGAAGGAAAGAGGGATTGCTTTCGCCCTGTTTCTCTCCATCTGTGTTTACAGAACAAACCAGGAACATTCTGTCTGCTGTTTAGAGACCTTGGGAGGTGAATACCATGGTGGAATGAGTTTGGGATTCAGAGAAACTCCTGCTTATGGTAATCAACACTGAAGCTGCTTTCCTCAGGATGGCAGTGCCACAGATGGCATGTCAGCGGCACAAATCAGGAGCTGCTTCTCGAGGGAGTGGGCAAGAAGGGGTCGTCCTTGTCTGGCAACCTGTGCAGATGTAGAAATCCCCGACTTTACCCTTGTTTACTCTCTCCTGTTTTCATTTTAAAATTCAGCAGCTCATCTGAGTCACCAGTTTTTAAAAAAAAAGAGACCCACATATGTTCATGTCATTTTCCCAGTTAGTCAGACACACTGGATCCCTCTTTCAGAGAAGAGTACCTGCTTTTCATAAATATGCCATCGCGACGATTCTGCTAATTACAGCATTTAGTGTACCAGCGTGGAGTTTTACGAGTTCTCATGCACACCAGCTGATCACCGACACACCAGAGCTGTATTTAATGACCTATTAAAAGCAACATTACAGCCCACTTACATTGTTTGTATTTCCATTGCTGATGCAGTAAAAACATCATCGTGGCCTTCAACCCAAACGCTTTTCATTCTCCCTTTTTTGTATAGCTTAATTCCTCTGCTAGCCAGATGCACTTTCCTTGGGGGGGTTTCTGTAGGCCTGTGTCACTTGGCTTTGTCCTATGGGATGTGAGCAGTGGCAGCAATAAAACAAAATGGTTACTGATGTGGTCCCACAAATAACACCCCCTACTTACAGAATCGTGTGGTGGGCAAAAACATAACGGTGATTCTGGTTTGGGCTGGAATAGTAAACAAGGAAATGTGCTCGTTGCGTAGATGGAAAGCCATCATGTAAAATGCTCCTCTGCCATGTATATTTTGATGGCACTGACCTGGAAAAGTCACAGGACATCATCTCTATTAATAATTCACGCATGCATCTTCTGACTGCTTATCTAGTAGAGGGTCTGAAGGAGCCTGGGAACTTTCTCAGGATGCACCATAAGGCAGGGGGCACACTGGGCAGGATGCCAGTCAATCGTAGGACGCACTGCACACACACTGCACACACACTGCACATGTCACCTCAGGGGGGTGTTTAGAGGGTCTAGTAGGAAATACACTCAGCAACATACTGCTATGGGCAGGATTTGAAGCCTCAAAGGCAGGTTTGGGGTGGAGGTCTACGCGGGACCAGGCAGGAGTTTTAAATCCAACTGCTGCCCGCACCTGGAACATTCAATCTTGTTTCCGTGCTCTCCAGAAGAATTTTGTCTTATATTGTCCCACTTCTGCCCACAAACAAAAATTTTTGCTGAAGAAAATATTTCACCTGCAATGACATTTGCAATAACAGGTCATAGATCTGCACAAACAAAATCCACACGTGTGTGTTTCAGTTCAGTTTTTAGTGCAAGTGTCACTTTTGATTTGCTTGCACTTGCAGTGAATGTCAGTATAGTCTGGCCCTTCCAAACTGAGCACACACGTGGCGTTTTAGCTCTTAAGTGCCGGACTTACCCAGTAACCAGTGTATGACGCCGCGCTTTGCTGCATTCGTCACAATGGGCAAAGGGCCAGTGTGGTCGCTTACAGTGGAAAAGGACTGCAAAGGGCCAGTGTGGTCGCTTACAGTGGAAAAGGACTGCAAAGGGCCAGTGTGGTCGCTTACAGTGGAAAAGGACTGCAAAATATCTGATTTCCCTCACTTAATCTGACAGTTTTATATTCACATTTCCTAAAGTAGGCACTTACAGTATATCCTCAGATATTAAAGATTTTCCTGCTGGCTCTGCCGTCGTCAGCCAGGCGCTCGCGAGAGTGACGAGGGACTTTCACAATTCTCAAAACCTGAGAAATTCAGGAAAGGCTGGCTGTATAAAAACCAGATTAGGAATAGTAGCCCGTTTTGCTTTCATTTGGTGACTTTCTGTTCACTCACGAATTTGAATAGCAGTTTGATAAAATAATGAAAAACAATATTTATTGATTTGTTTGTTTGTTTGTTTATTTATTTGTTTGTTTGTTTATTTATTTCCGGGATCCCGTGAATCATCTCTATTCTCCCATTTCCACTGACATATCAGTCACCTCCTGCCCGCTCCTGCATTCAAAAATGAAAATTTGTCCCTCGCTGTATTTTATTGCTACAGGTCCCGCAGATGTACCAAAATGATTTGTTCACAGAGATAACCAATCAGATTGAAGTTGAGGAGGTGGGACTAAGACATCTAATTGGTTAGTCCCATCTCCTCTACCTGCTTAGGCCCACCTCCTCTACAGTTTCATTGGTTATTTCTTTGAACATTTTTGTGCAAGTAAAACTCCCATGACCTACTTGATTCAGTAAAAGTGCTCTGCTGTGCAGCAGTATGGAGTGTAAAGCCCTCTTGAAACTTACAATGTAACATGGTCACTGAGTCCCACCTGGCTGTTTAGCCTTAATCGGTTGTATGAGAGCAGGTTCCTGTGTAAATATTCTACGTCGACACATGACAAGCTAGGGCAGCCAATAGAGAGGAACAGGCGAGCCACTGTTATAAACGAGGATGTTCAGTGGGTGAAGGACCAAGCCAAACTGCTCTGTGTTAGTAGGTGTAGGATAGGGCCTGGTTTAACTCAACAAAGGACAAATACTTGATATAGAGGCATGGAACTGGGCTGTTAACCAGAAGGTCATTTGTTCAAGTACTAGCCTGAGATTTTCTCTTCAAACCTTAAATGGGACATTTCACATAAATTGCTTAGATACACCTAAAGTAACATGAAATAGTTTCTGGCCAAGAAAGGGTCTGCTTAGCATAACAGTTGTGGCAATCTGAAAAAAAAAAAGTTTTACGTTACCTGCTTTTTGTTCCCTAGAACTTGTCAGCTTGTGGGTATAAGAATGTAGATAATATGCACAGTGGTAGCAGGCTGCAATGACAAGGAAACAAGGGCTGTTCTGGGAGCTATCAGCCTCTCATAAACGCTGGTGGCCCCTTCGACGCTGGGGCAGCCTCGGGGGTTATTCCGAGGCCTGCTGTCACCCTCCACTGGCAGCGTCTGTTTATTCAGTATCAGGTGTGGGGGGGGCTCCCAGGCCAGACGCCAAGTTAGACATGTTGCTGTTGTTTTTGCGTGGACTCCGACACCCCAGGGAAACAGCTCCAGCTTTGCCCCACTGAGTCTGATCTGATATTGGTTGGTGGTACCAGGCCTGTTACTAACAAACATCATCCATCAAACCATTTTTCCAGTCTAGTGTCAAGGTGAACCTGGAGCCTTTCCGAAGAAGCAGGGGGCACAAGTCTAGGTTTTTTCTGCTTCGATCATGGAGCAAGCAGGGCCACAGTCTGGCCACTTAGAGACAGTACTTCACAAAATACCCAAATGCAAAGGGGTTAGGCTGCAGGATTATCCACCAAGACACACAAACAAACAGCTATTTTAATATGTATGGAATTTGCGTGACAATAGTAAAAAGGTTCAGAACCAGACTAAGGTCTTGACGTCACAACAAAGTGCATGGAAGGTTCAGAACCAGACCAAGGTCTTGATGTTACAACAAAGTGCATGGAAGGTTCAGAACCAGACTAAGGTCTTGACGTCACAACGAAGTGCATGGAAGGTTCAGAACCAGACCAAGGTCTTGATGTTACAACAAAGTGCATGGAAGGTTCAGAACCAGACCAAGGTCTTGATGTTACAACAAAGTGCATGGAAGGT
>JAODKF010000103.1:4342973-4354082 GCA_026779585.1 Mormyrus proboscirostris
TTACAACAAAGTGCATGGAAGGTTCAGAACCAGACCAAGGTCTTGATGTTACAACAAAGTGCATGGAAGGTTCAGAATCAGTTCAGGATCATAGTGCAATCTAGAAACAGAAAGAAGGTTCAGAACCAGTCCTGGGTCATGATGCTACATGGAAACATGGGGAAGGTTCTGACCCAGTCCAACGTTGTGGTGTTACACCAAAGCACATAGAAGGGTCAGAACCAGTCCAGAATCTAATAACAAATGCACCCACAGCGGCATGAATTGTAGACTGATAAATCAATTTGTACAGAATGAAAAGTTCTGCTCCTCTAGGCAAACTTTTTGTGCAGCTCAATTAAATATTTTAAATGGCTTCAGCTGTAGACTAAGTTTGTTTTCACACAGGCCCTCGAGAGTCTGCAGAACGAGAGTGAGTGTGTGTGTGTGTGTGTGTGTGTGTGTGTGTCGGGGGGGTTTAGATGGACGCAACCCTCACCCTGTCAGACTGAATTTATGGAGATGAACATACTCATTCATTGTTACAGTTTCGGGCCGAAGATCATCTGAAAAAAGATTGTTAAAAAAAAACCTGCACTTTGGGTCTTAACTCTTGATTGTTCCAAAGAGTTTGGGGCTTCTCTCATGAAAAGTGTGTGTGGGAAGGAGGAGGGGAGTCACCAGCACAGTGATTCACCCGCTTCATCTCAAATGCTCTTAATCTGCTCTTCGGCCATATTCAAGAAGAAAAGGTTATTACTGTGAAACTGGCAGAGGTAGAATTCAAGTCCAGACCACAGCAGAGGGTCACACCCAGCATCCATTATGTCTGAATATCTGAATGAGATATAATCTGCTCAAAATACAAGCGGCACCCTTTGATCAAAGAGTCATGTGACTGCTTCGCTGTAGATGATTGGGGTGACACCCATCTCAGTCCTCAGAGGGGCTAGCGCAACACGCTGTGTGTGTGCGTGTGTGTGTGTTGACGTCTGCCTCAGGTGGCAGGAAACTGAAAAGGCCGTCTTAATGAGGTGCTGATTGCTTGAGCTCGCAGCATAAATAACTGCGACGTGTCCCATCCTGCGCAAGGCCCTGGGAGCCGGCGTCACAAAGAGAATCTATTACGATGACAGTGTGTGACGGGGGGGTGGTGCTCTGGGCGTGTGGGGCCAAGTCTTGGGTGGGGCTTAACCGCCATTTTGCTCAGTTGGGCCTGATCTGGACCTTCAGGCTTCAAGAGGATCGAGGGCAGCTTGGCATCACAATGACTCAAGGAAAATCCCAGTTTTACCCAAGGACTGGGGAGTGGATAAGACAGTAAACAGTGCTAATTACCACCTGGATTTGTGAGCAAAAAGTTAAGATCGGTTTCTTTTTACATTTTCATCCCACAGATGCTTTTATCCAAAGCGACATGACTTTTTTGAGAAAGCAGATTTAGAGAGTCCCCGGAGCAGTTGGGGGTTAAGGGCCTTGCTCAAGGGCCCCACGGTGACGTCACTCTGCCGACCCTGGGATTTGAACAGGCAACCATCTGATCACAGCGTCATATCTGAGAGGTGGGGTTGACGGTATGCTTAGAATTCACTTAGTAAAACTGCTGCACAAACCGTTAAAGTATAACATCCTAATATTGCCCCAGTGTAAGATGTCTGATAGGAAATAAGCTATGCAGAATCGGCGTGAGTGCACAAACATCACCGTTTCCTGACCTGAGTGTGGCGCAGCATTGCGGGCCGGTGAGTAAAAGTGCCTGTCAGCTGAGTGTTTACATCCCGTCATCGGGGGGTGGTTAGAGAGGGGAGATTTTCTGGAGAAGTCAAACACGAGCCGGTCACTCCTATCCAGATGGTACAGCACCCGCTCAGAATAGGCTTGTGACTCTGCAGGAACCGGCAAAGTCAGGCAAGCAGCATCTAAAGTTCTAGTGAAATGGACCCCTGAAGTCAGAGACCTAAACTCTGACTAAGTACCTGGTAATTCTCATTTTTGAAACCCCAACTCAGTTTATTTTTCCTGTCTTGCTTCCAGACTGCTAATTGTGATTTATTTCTTCGGGAGACACTGGTCCCCGGGGAGGGGGCGCATATGTTAGCGTACAGCGTTGCGCATTGTTGGCCTCGACAGAGCAGCTCAGGTTCAATGCTCCTCCTCTCCCACGGGATCTGAAGCCACAACCTTCTGGTCAAGCGCCCAGGTCCTTGAATGCTTCTGGGCGGCTGTGGCCTAATGAGCTGAAGATAAAGGATTCCAGGCAACCCCCCCCCCTCTGCAGCCTGTGTGTTTCCACTTAGCTTCCTTTTTTTCCATTGGTGGGGGCTATGGTATGGGTGGATTGCAATACTGTTGTGCCCAGTTAAGTTGAGAACAACCAGCAACACGATGGTGATTGGTATGCCTGAAGATCCAGGCAGAAGGCAGGAGACCGGATGGTCTGTGTATATGGTCACCAAGAAGTCACACTGTCCAAAGACACTTGTATATAATCTTTTCAGCAGACAAAATTTATTACACTGGATTTAGTTCTCTTTAAAATAATTTAGTGTGTTTTCTCTCTGTCTCGGGACATGGGCATACTTCGTGCAGGGGTTTGCATTTTTCTGTTTGGGTTTTATCACTGCACTTTCACAAGTCTTCTGTTAGGTCCCACTTGACTGTAAAATGCTGCACAGGACAATCCATTATTTTTTTCTCAATAGATGTCTGTCCAGAAAGAATCAGAGTGATCCAAAATCTGTTCTGGGAAACGGTATCCAGTGACTCTCGCACAGTGCAGGCAGTTTAGAGTCACCAGCTTCAACATACTAAATATAATTCAAGGTTCATCCACACCGGGGCCGCACTGACCCCCCCGGCCTGGACAGCAGCACTGCCCTCCTGATCACCATACATCACCACACATCTTATTGTCATTTTCACGGTGATCAGGCTGAACGTGTTCTGCTAAAAAAAATCTCCCTTCCAATCCCAGCATCGTAATGTTAGCACAGGAATCTGTAAGCATCTAAAATCATCACCTCTCCCCCCCACCACACACACTCCTCCTCTGTAAAGGTGCCTTTGTTATCTGTGTAGGGAATCATAGGCAGTTTATAGCAGGTCTGGGTCCCGCCCATCCTCACCGTGCTGTTAAAACAGACTGTTCAGCAGGATTATGACACGAACGTTAAAGAAGCAGGTGTTTCCGCTTAAATCGCGGAGCTTATGGCTTCGCACGTCACTGAGCGGTACCGTTGGCTTTTACCGGAGCGCTGCCACCGCAGGCAGAGCGGTCTGCCGCAATGACGCGCTAAGTGTTCAGGTGCCTCGCTGCTCTGAATGAGGCACCGGGCAGTGCAGCCAGTGGGCATCACGTCGCCAACTGCAGCCTCGACTGCCCACATCAGAAGTGGTATTGGTTCCCCCTAACTAACTAACTAACCAATTGATAAATAAGGAATTGAATACAATCTGCTAATGGCCATTTATCCCTGGTGCTGCTTGTGATTTATAGAGACCACTAGATTTATTTACTCTTATGCTAAGTATTTTTTCTTTATTCGTTTTTATATTTTCATTCTCAATATTATTTAACTATTTATTTCCTCAGTTTCATTAAGGGGATGGGTGTGTGTGGAGGGTTATTAATAACAAGACCGACATTTGTACCATTTCTATCACGTCATTGTTTAAGTTCAAATAAATGAAGTAAAATATAAATAAATAAATAAAAATATTAATAAAAAACAGAAGTGGCATTGGGGCAGTCTGCTCATAGCTCATCCGATACCCTGTTATACCTAAAGATTAATCCAATGCCACCCTTAATACCCAGCTATTCGTTTTTGTCCCATTAAGAGGACAGGATCATTTAGCTTTTATCTCTCACACTACACGTGCCGCTTTTTTTACGTGTGGGGGTGTGCTTTCGTCATCGCAGAGCTTTATTTAGAAAACAAAACAAAAAATAAATGAAAGAAAACAAATAAAAAGAAATCAGATTTATAAAATTCAGTAAAGTAAGTTTTCATTTCAGAAAGGTAGGCTGCACTCGTGGATGTTACAACTTACTGGGATGAAACCAGCAGCCTTCTGGTTAATGCCCATGCACTGGACCACAGCAGCGCGTCATGGGATCCTCATACTGATGGCTGCAGGTGTTTTTCTGACTGACATCCCAGCTTCCTAAACACCAGAATCTCAAATGGATGAATTTGCTGGTTTTCCCTCTTTTTCCCACCAGAGAAGGAAAGATGTAAATGTTTGACAGCTGCCAAGGGACCTGACATGAGTCCTGGAGGAATCTGATTTTCACTCAGGAATGGGTGGATAATGCTCTTCAGTGTGACTCGACCAAAGAAAAGTGCCGCACTGTTTTTAATAACGTTACCTGTGTTCAATCATTTTTTTATGTTCTTGTTATCTAATATGATTTACGTGAAAGGAGCTCTATGCCAGATACACACTTTACAGGGGTTTCATCAGAGGAGGTAGATCTTGAAAGGATGAATATAATCGCCTTGTCTATTCTATGTAGCACCGATTCGGAATATAATGTCCTGCACCATATGTTTTAGCTACTGACAGACGCTCTCCCTGGCTTGTGGATGAGGACATTCCTTTGCACTGATCATGTTTCTATTTTGTGTATGGATCTGCTGGCGACATGGATAAAATATTAATTTTATTTTATTCGCTTCAGTTTTCCTGGAGAGAATTTCCCTATTATGGTGATGGTCAATAGGGGCTGCGGTTCAGCCCCATTTGTTGGACGCCCTTGGGGGGTTTATTGCCTCTCCTGGCCGGCTGATTGCCTAAGGACTGTGGCATCCTCTGTCCAGCTTGTACGAATCCCACAATCCTCCCTGCTTGACTTTGAGAGTTCCCAGGGCGGTCCTGTGATTGGTGGAAACGGCAGGGCGGTGGAGGTGGTTAGCGGGGGTAGGTGGCAGTGGGCCATCGTAATAGTGAGCCCCGCCTGGGAACGGCGTGATTCAGAACACATGGCCGCGTGGGGGTGGGAGACAAAGACAGAAAAGGCTGAGGTCATAAAGGAATCTCTCTGCTACTCCTCCTCCTCCTACGTGGCCACTTGTGACACGGCCCACGATGGAAGTGCCACCGTCATCTGTGTTTAAGCATGCCCAGAGACACGCTGGGCTGTGGGCGGATTAGAACCGCATGAAATGCGCCTCACAGTTGCCTGGATGGTGGGAATTACCGCCAGTTTTCCTCCTTTCAACACAGCTTGATCGTTGTTGTCATTTTACCTGTCAACAGTTTTTAGCAGGAAGTGTTAAACCTTAAACAGGACCATGTGTATGTGCAACTGAACATGGAGAGACACAGTCAAGAAGGACTCAACCAAAGGTATACAATTTGACAGGATAAACATTGACTCATAAAATCATGGCAGTCAGAAGAAGCACATGACCCAAGAGGACCACAAACATGCATATGCATTAACACAGGAGTACAACTCAAAGGCATGAAGAACAACAAACAACAGTTTGCGAACTTTGGTAGATGCACAGTTTTCCGAAGACATTCTGCTCAGTCACTGTATGTTTGTTTTTCAGGGAAGGCTAAACCCCTTTCAAGCTTTTCGTGATCGACTTCCACACACGGTTGCACATGACTACAGTCGAAAAAGGAAAGGAAAAGTCTTGTCTTACAAAGTTAATAATATGGAGAGAGTCTGTGTGTTGATGGTCTTCCAGGGTCTGGCTGTAGAACCTGAAGGGGATGGATGGAAGGTGACAGACCTCTGTGCCACTGGGCCAAGCTGCCCATTCTGCCCTCTCACGACCTCTCGCGAGGCTCTCTGGGTCAGATCCGCTCTGCTTTCTGGCTCCGTCTCCCATGACGTGCAATCTGAGAGTCGCAGGCGGGGTTGGGTCCAGAAATGGATGTCGGTTGCCCACGGCGACCTGCGATGACTGTTTTGTTTTTGTCTACTCAAAATGGTTGCTTGAATTGCTGCCATTTTCTAGCATAATCATCACATTGCTCATTTTTACCATCTCCCTGTTTATGCTGAAAATACAAACTTTAACCTCTTGGCCTGCGGGGGGACCCGCTGAGCTGTTTATTTCATGAGCCCACTCTGACCACTTTTGAGGCCTTCTGCTGTCAAACTCTGGCTGTTTTTTTCCCTCTACAAAGAGACTTTTCCAATTAAATTTAACTTTCCATGTCACTCCACCTTTATTCCCATGCCGCGACTCCGTTTTCCTGTTAACTCTGCTTCTCTTTGGCCCAAAATCCAGAGAAAAGTCCCAGATTGCGGCGAAACAAATCTGGGACGTGACCGTCAGCTAAATGTTTCTTATTTTATGCTAAGGAATCCGTTCATTTTCTATATCGCACACCAACGCTCGCTCACAGACATGGCAACCACAAAATGTGCATCTATGCTGTGGCCTTTTCTTAAGGTGGCTGTCACAAGCGGACGCCGACTGAAAACCAATCCGCGAAAAGCGAAACAAAGGCCAAGATGTTGGCTCCACGCAGAGCCGGTCAATCTCTGAGCCTTCGCCTTTGTTTATCATTGAATTACCGTTCCACGGGCGTCAAAACTGTCTTCCAGAAACATGGGATGGGTCCTGTCCCCCTTGCAGCTGAAATGCGCGCTTCACCGAATTCTCTGCTTGCCGCTGCATCGTCAAGGAGCGAAAGCCTGAAGGTGATTGATTCACAGTCACACAGCGATCGTCAACCTGTCCGTACACGGACCAACGCGTCTCTGGCAAAACTCATCTGTGCTCGTGGCAAAATGTCTTAATTGAAAAAGTAATAAATGGTGTCAGCTACATTTAAAAAGATGATTTCTCTGGTAAAAAATGCATTCTGATCAGGGTGTGTCTCAATTTGCCATGGTGTTGACCGCTGTCCACGGATGCGTCAGCTAAGAGCGTGTAAATATGCAGTTGGCTTGGCAGGGCTGCCGTAGTTGATGCCCAGGGTGGGAGACTGTGGTGTTGAATACATTGGAGTCTGACACAGCAATGGAAGGGAACAATGCAGGTCTGAAAATACAGAAAAGAAAATCCACAGGAGACCTCCTCATCCCCTTCGGCTTGGCCCAGGCCTGCCTGATTAGTGTCGGGCAGACATTTTATCAGAGAGCTGCCAGTTTTTGGTGTTTGTCTCTGGATGGCGGCACGCTAAAAGCACGATAAAGCCATACCTTTCTCTGTGTCCGTGGGCGACTTGGCGCTCCGTCAATCTGGAGTCGTTTGACTAGGCAGGCAGTGTCAGGAAGTCTTTAGCTACAGTGTGTTTGTGTGTGTGTGTGTGTGTGTGTGTGTGTGTGTGTGTGTGTGTGATGGTGCATGTTCCCGCTTGTGTGTGTGACGGAGCGAGCAGGTATACCTTATCATATGGGGACACAATGTCCCCACAACATGACGAATGCCTGTTTTTTTCCCTTATGGGGACCATAAGAGAAAAGTCAATTTAATAAAAATCCGTGACTGCAATGAAAAAACTAAATATCATTAGCATATTTCCCATAGAAATGAATGAGCGGTCCCCATAAAGATATGTTTACCCAGCATGTGTCTGTTCCCACCTGTTTGCTTGTTTGTGTGTGTGCCTGCGCGTGTGTATACATATGTGTGAGTATGCGTGTGTTTGCGTTTGTGCACACGTATGTGTGTGATAATGCGTGTTCCCGCCTGTATATTTGCATGTGTGAGAGGCCGTGTGTGTTTCTATATGTGTGTTCCATGTTCCCTTGAGCAACATCCTTAGCCTTGATTGCCCCATAAATTTCCATCTGCTTACACGGGCTAATGTGTCAAACTGTAAAGCCGCACAACTTGTTTTGGATAAAAGTGTCTGTCGAGAAAAGACTCGACGTACTGCAAAGTAACTAAACACTTTTGTAGACTCTGGTTATATTTAAGATCATATTTGTACAGCTTAAGTTTCTAGGGAAACCCCTGCTGGTCTGTGGGTTAAGCAGAGGTCATGGCAGACATTTTATGAGTACAGCTCACCTTCTGTCTTTAGGCTAATCATTAGCTACGCTTACATAGAGCCTAATAATCCGTTAATAATCAGAATGAAGGTCGGTCAGGATGAAATTCAGGGTTGCCAACTTTGGTCAGCTGGCTGGCCTGAGATTTTCAATTCAAGGCACACACTTACGGGCATGTGACAGTTTTATTACCTTGTAAATAGTCTGTAGGCTTTGCAAACCACCCCAACACTTTTGATGTAGCTAATTCCAGGTCTAGAAAGGAATAATATAGATTTGCCGTAAGATTTCTCACATGAACATGAGAGTCTAAAGTGTAAGTGTCATGGCAGACTTGACAACCCTGGATATCTATGTCTATTGTAAACACTAAATGAATGACCCCAATCCCATTGAATTATCAGCCGGATTGAAAGGGGAGGTGCAGATCTGCAATTATCCATTAGATGCGGATCGCATTCTGTGTTTGTTACTTGCTGCTCATGTCCATCACCTGCAGTACATTGTGATGTGGAAACCATGGCCAGATGAAGAGATGACTTTCTTTGAAAAGTTCAGGGCGGCAGGAGTAGTTTGATACAGGATTGTTTGACGTCTGTGCACTGCTCACTTTCTCATATTACATATAAATAGTTTTAGAATTATTTCTTTTTAATAAAAAAGGAAAAAAAAACTGGAAAAGGCTGGCATTCATTCATGCCATCTTTGCAGACTGGCTGTGCGGCGATGCAGGATGGAAACTAGTGAACAGGAACAGAAGATCTGATCCGGTTGCACGCTTTGGACATAAAGGCGACTCGCTGTATTTGCGATTGTGTAATCAGTAAACTCGCAACCATCAACTGCAATGGTCTCCTTCCCATTGTGTGCAGGTAAATATGGCTACTGTGTGAACAAATGTGCTGCCTGTCGGTCCTCATCAGCATCATCCAAAAGCTATTCGCAGTGACTCCAAATCGCGTTTATGAGGCAGGAGACCTCCAGTCAGGCTGCTGTGGTGTCCCAGCTCACAGGCGGAGGTGAGAGGACTGGGCAGATGGGCGCGAACCTCCAGCAGGGTATAGGAACGAGGCGTGTGCCAGCAGTGCTGCCCCCTCCTGGCCGCTACATGCCACGCGAGCATGCGAGGCCTCACAGAACGCATTGCTGCTTCAGTAAGGTTACCGTTCATCTCCTCTCATTCCCTGTTTATCCCACGTTCCATGTTCTAATCCTCCCCATCAGTGTTCCAGAATTCTGGCTAGAGAGGACAAACCGGAATATCGGAATCTGGCACCCAGGCTCCCAAAATGTGCAAAGCTGCAGCTGGATTTTAATATTTTTGCTTAAAAAAATCATTCATGGTGTCATAGACTCTGCAATTTATCATCCAGTGAGAGGAAATAGGCTTCACGTTTCCACAGAAACTGTACAATGAATAAAGCTGATGTTGTGATGCTGATGTTTCTGACTGATGATTATGACTCCAGCAGGGCAATAAATTCTCGCCGATGAAGACAGAGCTATTTGCAGTTGCTATGGAGATGCCGCAGCCTTGCTAGTGTCTCTAAGTGATTTCATTCCTTTCTGATTTCCGCAGATGTGATTTCTGTTTTACCTGTCAGCGGTGATTTAGCGTTAATGTATAGAACGAGGCCACAAGCTAATTTGTTTTGAGTATCTGAAGGCATTACTCAGATTTCGTCAGTAAATATGTAATTGTTTCCAGGTTTTGCTGTCCCGCTGAAACCTTATAGTCTTGTAGGATGTCTGTCAAAGAATGATTGCCTGCTATAGGCGTGCGGAAGAGGTGTGCAGGCTTCAGGCTGGTCGAGCTCTGGGTGAGAGGAATCAGGGGCTTTGCAGGTGTGGAGCTCTGCGGGTTTGGCTGCTGTGCCTGTGATCAGAAGGTCACTGGTTCAAATCCCAGACTTGGCAGAGTGATTTCACCATCGGACATGTGAGCAAGGCACTTAAGCCCCAGTTGCTTCCGGGACTTTCTGAGCCTGAAGAAAAAGGGATGTTGCTTTGGATGAAAGCATGCCAGATGAATAAAATGCAAAGATTTGAATGAATGCCTTGGGGCAGACCGAAGGTAAAGCAGGGCTGTGTGTGCATTCATGGATGTGTGTGCACACCTGTAGGTGTCTGCACACCGACCTGAGTATTTACTTTATTTTTATGCTTAAAAAAAGATGAAAGGAGAGTGTGGGTCTGACAAATGGATGGTTATAAAAAGGTACAACTTAGAAAAAAGCTAATTCATGTGGGTAAAAAAAGAACTTCCGTCTTGGACTGAAAGATAAAAACAAGGTATTCTGCAAACGCTGGAGACATTTCTCAGTTTTATTCCTTCTTTTTGGGTTGTTTTCTCCCATTACGACCAATAAACTGTGAAATGGAAAGAATTAATCATGTGTGGGGAATGATGTGGAGTGTTTGGGCAAGGCTGTCATGGCAGGATTGTAACTGTACTGCTATCCCAGTCTCCCCTTTAATGCTACTCGAGGAGGTGACTCCAGACTCCAGCCACAGGCAGAAAGTGGACGATTTGTTTCCGTGGCTCAGGCGCCCCTGTTTAGTTTCCTGGTGAACAAGGCCGTCTTGTTGCCGGCCCCCGCCTGTGCAGCGGGGGTGGGGGGGTCGGCAGACTGCCGGCAGAGGGTGTTTTGACAGAGCCAGGTCGCGAGGTACTCTGTGCCGCTGCCTCGGGTCCGCCACGTCCCCCCAGCGCGTCGGGCCCCCACAGAGTTAGTCTGCGGAGCTCAGTGCATGTGGGATGAATATGACCCAGTTTCGAAACCCAAACAAGTAGCCAGGATTGTGAAATGCCCCTCAATGACACTCCCCTTCTGGACAGTCCCTTTTCAAGAGGGAACCTTTCCCACAATGCACCAGGTTACTTATCTTCCCCACCAGGATACCTGTATGATGGTCATGGTCAATGTAAGTACAACCAGACACCTAATTCTTATCACCAATGAAGAGTTAATGAAGCAAACTCTCTCTCTCTCTCTCTCTCATCCTTTCTTCTTTTTCCCCTCTGACCAGGTGGGGGTATATAAATCAGAATCCCTCTCCCTCCATGGATAGTTAGTATACCGTCTAAACCGGGGGGGGGGGGGGGGGGGGGGGGGGGGGGGGGGGGGGGGGGGGGGGGGGGGGGGGGGGGGGGGGGGGGGGGG
>JAODKF010000103.1:4408519-4422130 GCA_026779585.1 Mormyrus proboscirostris
AGGCCTGTGCACAAGAAGGAACACAAGGAAAAGTGTCCATGAGTCCTATGCTAAAGTTGATGTAGTCACCTTTCCTATCTTTCTTTGGCTTTCTAACTGCCTCCGTTCGTCGTCACGTCTGCCTCCAGTGCCAGCCCCCCCACCCCCCCATATCCTCCCACTTCAGGAGGCTGCTAATTGCACTGACTTCCTCATGCGTCGACTCCCATCTTATCCACGGTGACCTGAGGCTCCGCTCGCACCTTATCCCCATCATCCCTTCGATTCTCTCTCTTTCTCTCTCTGTCCGTCTCACTCTTTCCCAGAGAGAATACCCTTATAAGGCATTATGCAACAAAACAGCGCGTAAAGCAGGACAAAGCCCCATCTTTTCCGGACTGGAGTCTGAGGAAGAAAAACTGGGAGAAGAGAGAAGGAGAGAGACAGAGTGTGAGAGAGAGAGAGGGAGAGAGAGAGGGGGCGAATGATTCTGATGCATTCTGTGTGGGACAGTAGCGGATTGGGCTGAACACACCTGTTGAAAGAATTTAAAGTGCAGGACCGTGAGGTAGAGAGAGAGAGAAAGAGAGAGAGAGAAAAAGAGAGAGAGAGAAAGAGAGAGAGAGAAAGGGAGAAAGAGACGCAGGCAGGACAGCCTCCTACCTAGACACCTGTGGCATCCAGCCAGCAGGGATTGAGAGAGAGAAAGAAAGAGAGAGAGAGAGAGAGAGAGAGAGCTACACAGTGGACCTGGCAGCTAAATGTAGCCCCGGCTGCCATATTGTTAAAGACAAGGAATAATACAAGACAGGAGGCAGGGCTGTGACCGCACACACACACCTCTCCTATTTATCCGTCCACACGAATGTCAGAAGCCCCATTTAAGGGAAGCCGGCCGGACTTTCCGAGGCAATGTTCCCTGAGCTGCTTTGTGTCCGTAAACCGGCTTCCAAAATTAACATTTTCAGTTTTTTTTTTTTTAAGTCAACAAAGAGGAAAAGGGAGAGAGTGAGACAGAGGGAGGGGTGGAGGGGCTTCAGCACCACATCCGCGGGGTAAACGAAGCGCCCCACCGGACGTGGTTCGGGTCTGACGGGCCTGCACGGGTACATATAGCCAGGGAAACTACAGCGGGACCCCAAAGCCAGATTTAGATGCATGGCAGCCATTTCGGACCCGAGTGAGAGAGACGTCACCAGCAGACTTTTTCCAGAAGAGCAATCCGGCGGGAATCCCGAGGGACATGCCCTCTGTGTTCCCTTTCACACCGTGGCATTAAAAATAAACAACCTGACAAACAGATAAACTGTATTTAAGGTGCAGAGGGAATGTAGTCAGTCTGTCGGGGGAGCCATAAATCCCTCCAGCTGCCCCCCCCGGTAGCAAAAGCTTTCCTTGTGCTTTTTCATTCTGCTCCACAGCATGAAATACTTCAGGCTTATTTAAGGACGGGCCTTGGGGTGCAACCCCCAGGAGAGCACAGGTTTACCTGCACAAAGATAACGAAATACCACACGCGTACATCGTCTTCAGCAGAAGCTGGTAGGGTTCCATCTCCCTCTGTCTTTTAATGTTATAATACAGTCGTGTATTTGTGTTGCTTTAATTAGCAGGTAGTCAAATACTGGCAGCCGACTCTCTCACCTTTTCTCATATTTGCATCTCGGCCAAATTTCCTCCCCCGAGGCTGGAGCCAAAATAAGGAAGCCTGTCAGAGTAAATGCCCGAGTATAAATCTTGGATCTTGGTGTGTTTCCTTGATTTGGATTTGCGGCTTTTGTCCAGCCACGGGGAAAATGACACCTGTTTGTCAGTCAGCTCCGTCAGGCGGGGGTCTTCCCTGATGTAATCCTACCCCAGTCCGTCTCCCCTAACAGGGGCCGTAATTCATAGAGAGACACCAGCTTTATTATTAGCCAATGATATGTTTCGAATCGATGAGTGACAGGGGGCGGGGGCACTCCAGGAGCCAATCAGCTTCCAGCCAGGACCAGTGGCCCTGTGGCCCCACCCCTGTTTATGGCCTCAGGCACGGTTCTCCATTCATGTGTTCGATTTTGTTCGGACAGCAGGGCGTGTTTCACGGGAAGCCCAGGTGATGGCCAAGCTGAACCTGAGTGAGTCTATCCTGGGAGTCAGAGCAGGAGTCAGAGCAGCTCCCTGGTGCATTGTGGGCGTTCCGGCCCATCAGATAAGGCAGCACTATTTATTTGTTCGGTCACTGGCCAAGACTTATTACAGCTACGCTCAGCGATCACACCCATCCGACGCACATCTCCCAGGACTGGGAAACCCCCCCCCCCCCCCGACCCCCGCGCTCCTCCCATGATCAGCAGAGCCGACAGGGTGTGTAAATGAGACCCCCCCTGTCCAGAGACCCTCTGTGTTGTGAACAGGACTCAGAAGAGCCGGTCAAAATGCATCAGTACGAACGAAGGGGAAAAGAAAACAAAAAAAAGGGGAAGTTAATAAATGCCCTGCCACCGGGGGTGCGTGACAGGATGGGGCAGTGTCTGCACTGCCCCCCCGAACCCCCCCATTAAATGGATATGAACCCAAATGACCTTCCTTCCTTATGAGAGATCACATAAACAACTTCCATCTCTTCTCACCGTGAGCCAGTTGGCCTCACTAGGAAAAGAACAAAAATACAACAGCTATCAAACTCAGAAGGAGCACAAACAATACAATATCCTTCTCCTCGTCTCCTCATCCCCTCATCCGTCTCCCTCTCCTCTCCTCGCCCTCCCTCTCTCTCTGTTTACCAGTTTCACTCGCCAAAGCACTTCAGACATATGTGAAAGTTTCTCCCCCACCCTGCCGCTCGCTCGCTCGCTCGGTCCCCCCGCCGCGGTCGGTGATGCAATCCGTGGGCCCCCGACTGCAATCGCTGCGCTGTGCACAGTGTCACCCGCAGCGGTTGCCTCTGCACGCCTGACAGCTGATCAGCAATCTGTTCCCAAGCCCAGAAGTCGGCCATTACCAGCCTCACAGCCCACTGATCTGGAGCAGAGGGGTTTAATGTCCTTAACAGAACGTGTCTTTGAGCCATACGGAGGATTTGGGGGGGGGGGGATGCAAATATATAGAGAAGAAATGTGGGGATATGCTGAATAAGTGGATACGTGTAGAGGGGTGTATGAGACAAAGGGAGGCAGTGGAGAGATTATCTCTCTTTTTATTGCCTTAAAAGTTTATGGCTGTCCTCCGCATGTAGTGTCGCCCACGTGCGTTGACGGCACCAGTCAGGAGGGGTAGAAGCATGCTGGGGCAGTAGAGGCCGCTGTCCACGCAGGCCGGGGGGAGAGGACCCTGTGCAGCTCATCCAGGGCGTGGAGGCCGATACTGCAGATCAGGGGCAACGCAGCAGGGAATTCTGGGGATTCTGAGGTTAGCCATTCACTGTGCCGCTTATGTAACCGACTAGAACGGGTTTTTGTCTGGACATTTAAACTTACAACTGTATTTGTTGCCTGATGCCACCATGCAGTAACTCCTATGCCGTCACTGGAGGGGGGGGGGGTGGCCAGGTTAAAACGCAGTAGGACAATCCACCATCTGCAGGTGACCTCCCTGAAAACGTCACTTTCCACAAGAATCTGGTCGTTTCCGGAGTTTTGCGGAATCAACCACCCCAGGAGCTATAGCTAAGGAGGGGGGCCGGCGGGTGGGCGACTCAACCCCACCGGACAGAGTCAGAAACTTCCTGCATAGCAGCCTCGCCCATTCGGGGAGCCCCCCTGCACCTCCCTGTGCCGTTTAGGCTCCTGGCTTATAACCCCCCCCCCCAAACCCAGAAAAAAAGAGAAATGAAAAAAAGAGCACTTCCAATTTTAGCGTCTAGTAAAGAAAGCGTCCACCTCCCCCACTCCAGCTCAGTCCTGGCGATGGGCTGCTGGAAAGCAGCCCCCAACAGCGGGATCTCGGGGCCAGATGTGTGTGAGGCTCTTGGGCCAGGGTGTGGCGTCTTGGTGCAAGCCCAGGAGGAGGAGGCGAGAGACTGCCTGTTCCAGAAACGCCAGGGAGCACCCGGGGCCACAGCAGGGGCAGAAAGTACGAAAAAAAAATGAAAACAAAACACAACAGGAAGATGGCAACACAGCAGAGGCCAATTAGGCGACGGGCTGACGTGCCGGCAGGCAGTCTGGGGATGGTCGCCTGCTTTCTGGGGGCTGCAAGCTTCTGGAAATGTGACAGGGGGTGTGGGGGGGGGGGGCGGTATGTATGATGCCACGCAAGTGGGTGAGCATTCTTGAGGAATTCAGATTCCCACAGAGTAGTTACCCCCCTCCCGGCAGTGCCAAAAACACACACAAAAGTGAACGTACACACACACAATGCACATACCCCCCCCCCCCCCAAGTGAACGGCACTGAAAAAAGATTGAAATGACAGTCTTTATCTCCCCCCATATCTCTGGCCCCGTCTCTCCCTCCTTCCCCGTATCTCAGTCAAGCAGTAAGCTCCTCCCAATCACTGAGAAGCTTTCATCTCCAGCATCCTCCACCCAGAGACAGAGAGAGAGAGAGAGAGAAGGAAAGAGAGAAATAGAGAGAGGGAGAGAGCCTTAAACCCCCCAGTGCCGGGAAATGGCCTGTCCGAGGTCCAACCCACAGCAGAGACAGAAAGGCTTCTTAAAAAGGCCACCCTCTCGTCACTTCCAGTAGGGGTGACGCAGGCGGTCTCCCACACTAAATAAACCGGCACTCGTGCGCAAGGACACACGCGTAACGTGCACGTGCACAAATGCCACCTAGCAGGCGTGCGCATGGTTACACATGTACAGATAATCGAACGCGCACCCACACACACACACACACCCACGCTCATGCATTCTTTCAGGCATACTCATTTCCAGTGTGCGCTGTGTGTACGCACAAGAGGTCTAGGGTGTGGGCCAGTCGAGTAAATAATAACACGAGCCAGCTGTGGGACCCCTGCTATGCTGGGACAGGCTCACAGTGGTGCAGCTGGCAGGGCTGAGCTAGCAGCATCTCAGCTAGGGGTCTGTTTGCTAGCAGCGTCTCAGCTAACAGTCTAACAGTATATCTGCTAGTAGTGTCTCAGATCACGGTCTGCCTGCTTGCAGTGTCTCAGCTAACGGTCTGTCTGCTAGCAGAGTCTCAGCTAACGGTCTGTCTGCTGGCAGAGTCTCAGCTAACGGTCTGTCTGCTGGCAGAGTCTCAGCTAACGGTCTGTCTGCTTGCAGTGTCTCAGCTAACGGTCTGTCTGCTGGCAGAGTCTCAGCTAACGGTCTGTCTGCTGGCAGAGTCTCAGCTAATGGTCTGTCTGCTAGCAGAGTCTCAGATAACGGTCTGTCTGCTGGCAGAGTCTCAGCTAACGGTCTGTCTGCTTGCAGTGTCTCAGCTAACAGTCTGTCCACAAATAGCATCTCAGCTAACAGTCTGCTCGCAACATCTTTGCTAGCAGCATTTTAGCCAACGACATCTCAGCTAACAGTCTGTCTGCTTGCAACGTTTTTGCTGGCAGCACTTTAGCCAGTGGCATCTCAGCTAATGGTCTGTCTGCTAGCATCGGCCCAGCTGGCTGCGTTTAGCTAAAAGCATTTTGGCCAATAGTCGATCAGCTCGCCGTGTCTTAATTAGCTATATTCCAGCTTGTGTCTCAACTAGCCACACGACATCGATAACAGTTTCTCTGCCAGCAGTGCCCAAGCTAATAGCATCCAAGCCAACAGAAGCACAGCAGTCCTGTAAGTATCTTAGCCAACACCATTTCAGCTAACAATAACCCAATTTAAGTAGCATTATACCAGCTGACACCATGTCAGCTAGAAAGGTCTACAACTAACAACGGAGCATTAGTGACCCACTTCTCTCCAATGTCACAGCTATGTGCCACAAAGTGTGTGTGTTGGGGGAGGTGGGTCAGTTTCCCGTACATTTGGCAGTGAGGTGGTGTGGGTACAGCTTCGTTCACATGAGACGTGAATGAGAAGGCTGGGGAGGAAGCAGAGAGGCGGCAGTGTGATTAGTGGTCAAGGCGGTTACAGTTTAACTTAAGAAGAATGTAGAGTTTCTGCAGGCCAGGGAGGGCAGGCCAGATTCCCTGGCTTGTCCTGGACCTCTCCCCCCTCGGTGGAACTGTGTGTGAGGCAGCTGGTTTATACAAGCACATGCCCATGCGCAAACACATTGACACACTCACTCGACGGGATCTTGTAAATCCTGTAAATGCTTCCTCGCATATCGCTTATATTTTACCTTAGAATTTTTTTGGCCCATTGCTGGGGTATGACACCAGTTCCAGTCATGAAGCTGTATCTCCAGCTCTTTGCTCACAATGGCAGAAGTCCTGAGGGCCTACACACTTGGCCTACCTTCGGATGCTCCACCTGTTTGCCATGGCTGTACTTGATCCATGCATACAAGCGATACATCTGTTCTACAAGATTCATCGACATGCAGCTGGCTTGAAAACGGAGGATATGAAGGATGTGACGTGACAATACCAACTTGAGTTATATAATCAAGAGCTGAGGCAAAATATTAATACACTTTAGCAAGGACCCAATTTAATGTGTGTGCACGTGTGAATTGAGCAGACATCTTCCCACCTCAAATTTGAGGTCTAAGAGCACTGACCTAGTTTGCCCATACAGAACCACACACACACATTCACCTTTTCCCCAAAGGAAGATCTACAGGCATGCCTGAAAATCCCATCAGCAAAACATCCAAGACCCTCAATCCGATTTTAGAATTCTGACTGTCATTGTCTGGTCACCTGAGGACATACCGCCTATGTCACCTGAGGACATACCGCCTATGTCACCTGAGGACATACCGCCTATGTCACCCAGCCACTTTCATGTTTCCATTTTCCTGCCACCCTGGATTAGGCCCCTCGGTGAGGATTTCTGAGAACATCGCTGCCACCGTCAGGTGCAGATGGTTCGCTGCGTGATTGAAGTCGACCGACACCCTTCATCTTTCAAAGGGCTCAGGGACCTTCAAAGTCTTCAGCGCTTCAGAAATACACACAGAAGTACAATCTCATTTATTTTAAGCCTGTAACATTTTCAAGTTAAATAAAGGCTTCTGGTACATATCTCAAGTAAAACGCAAGCATGCTACGCACTGTAGTCACAAGTACTTATGATGTGACATCACAGAGCAGTTCATACAACAGGAACCCCTTAATCTTGACTTGAGGGCAGGTCCCCAAACGTCTGAAAATCTATTGTGAGCAAATGAAAAAGCTTCTAGAGACCCATAAGGACCAAGATCTGAGAGCAGATCCCCAAGTGACTGATGACTGTATTTACACTGTGAGTTGTACAAATATTCATCTTATGCATATTATATGGTTCCTAGTTCTCTCTCAAACTGGTTCCTTTGTGGCCACGAAGCACCTCCCACAAACACTCGACAGTGGTTTGGCCACTGATATCTGACCACAGGAGCCCTGATCCTTCCAGCATCCTAGCTATGATAGCATTATAGGGATCCATCCTTCAAATTTTTTTTCCCGGTTTTTCCAAAAAAGACAATGGAAAATGTTACAATGAGGACAAAAGTGGACCCTGTTGAAAAAGCACTACAAACATGATCACCTACTAAAGAAATGAAGTTTGGCTGTGAGCTGTTGGACAAACCACCGGGAAATTCAGACACAAACGTCCAGCAGACTCGAGTCCATCTGTCGCCAAGGTCTTTCATCCTGTCACATCGCTAATAGCCCAATCACATCACAGCGCTGAGCGCGACTGGGGCTTCACATTCTCCAAACAGCTTACGGCGGTAAATATTTACAAGCTGCTTTTTTGCATACAGCTTTATTAGAAAATATGTATTTTAATGCTCATTATTATTCATTATTATTAGATACAAATGCAAACATTGAGCCCTCGAGGGAGAATCTCTCTCTCTCTCTCAGATGTGCATTGCTGTCTTACAGTCTTTGGATTCCAGCATACATTAAGGACTTAAGGTGTCATTCTCACAGAGACGCGCGCACACAGTCAGAATTGCGCGCGCACACATGTGCAGATAGATACACACCAGTGGGTCTGGTTTTAGCAGAAGCCCGCGGGACTGATGGTAAACAGTCCTTCAGACAATGAGACAACCCCCCCCCCCTCCGCCCCCCAGATGGACGCTGACTTCAAACAGCACACGACAGACCACAAGGTGGCATCACCACAAACAAAACCCCACCCAGTTCTGACTGCCATACATGTCTAATGATAGAAGAAAAGGGGACAATTAATCAGACTTATGGTTTATATGAATAATGCATCATTTTTACATACATTTTAAACAATTCAAGGCTCTGGCGAGCACAACCTTCTAATGTACGTCCATGACAAAGACAACCATGTCACATTGAAAGATCGGAATAGTTGCTATACAAGGCCTTGTTAGATTTTTGCGATTATATACTCACGGAGTATTATATATAGTGTAACCCTCAGCAAAATACACAGTATGAAGAGGTAGGGTGGATGGATGGATATTATGTACTTAACGCACATTCTAATGCACACATCTGTTTGCCTTTGTACTAAAAAATACATAAAAACAAACAAAACTTCAACGGGCTTGAGTGATATGATATCACATCAATGCTCCACTGAGTAATCCATTTGTCTAATCAATATTGACCTTGTAGGTGTTGATGGAAGTGTGTGAGGAACCAGGATCTGCAAACAGAAAGGGGCAGCCGGGTAGAGGCTACGCTGGGAATGACGGGGAAAACAAGCAGCCGTGAATCCGGGGATCTTGGTTACTGGGTAACTCGAGGCTGAGTCGAGCGGCATGCAGACCGTGCAGCTGGAAGGGCTGGGCGCGCGGCCGTGAAGGCAGCGAGTTCAATTAAAGCAGGGCGTCGATAACTATACAGGCTGAAGGCAACGACGTAACCATCCAGCTGCAAACTAACTCACTATGTCATGTGGGTGAAAGGCTGTCGCGACGTTCATGAAATAATACATCGCCTGACCGCGTTTGACCTCTGGTCCGGTCTGACCAGGTCAGTCGCGACTTGCCTGCGACCGCTCAGAGTGGTCTATACACACGCACAAACAAACAGACGCATAAACATATATGTCTGTGTGTGTGTGTGTGTGTGTGTGTGTGTAGTTTTTCGCTCCCTTTTGCAGACGGAAATGGTTCCATCAATGGATTAATATGGTAACATAGACCATCCTGTATAAAAACCCTGATCTACTGTTCTGTCAATTAAGCAACCAGAGACAGAAAAAACTGTTTAATGGGAGATTTTTTGAATTACCTTTTACCTTTATTAGCAGGCTATATACTATAGAACTGCAGACACTGACGATGTTCAAATATTCCTCCATCAAATTACCCATTTCTCATACGTCATTAGTAATGAAAACCATTTTTAACTGTATTCTTAAATGCCGGCTCAAAACGAGGAATGACGAAGGAACACGAAGACGATGCTTTACAGCATGAGCTCCAGCTCCAGATGCTCGCCCGGCGGACCCCTGTCAGCCCTGAAGCCGCTCTGCTGTAACATAACAGGTAGCCGGGCAGGCGAAGGCTGACAGACGGAATCACCTGCGGCGATACACCCAGTGGGGGTGACGGACTTACAAATGACACGGGTGACATTCGCCCTCGCTTAAGGCGGCGGCGTCTATGACTGATTATGCCGGAGACACTGAAGTGAAACGTCCAAACAAGTGCAGCGACGGGCCGGCGGTGACACCATCGGTCGCGCATCGTTTAATCGCATGGGGGGAAAAAATGATAAATAGAGCTTCCCAGCCAAAAGTCCAAGCGCATCTACATGCATCAGGCTCCACACGCACACTTATGCCCTTCATAACCATACATATCGTACGAGAAAGTGTAACATGACGCGACATCTGCCAGTGTAACGCCCAGTGCACGGCGACGGATGGAGGGAGGGTGAGAAACGCTGGGATTTACCTTTGGAGAAAGCCCGTCTTTTCTGGATGTGCTCGGAGTATCGCTTCTACTTTCTCCTCCTTGGTGTGTAACTTTCCATTCACTTCACAGACGGATCGCTCTCGCTGCCGACGATACTTCTCTGTTTTGTGCACCGTGTTATTTTTGAGATGACAGGCGGACGGAAAAACGCGCACCCGCGATTCAAACGTCGAGTTAAGCAGCCGATTTGCGGAGCATTGTCGATGTACTATAAAACAAATATGTAGCAACATAAAAAAGCGATCAGACGGAGAAAATAGTCCCTGTTATTGAACAGTATAAATAACTGCTGTCCGTCTCCAATAATTAGAAAAAATCATGCCTCCAAGCGCCCATTTGTAAAATAAACTTGATCGTGTCGTGTGCGCGCAAGAAAACACCAGTTTAGTGTATATAATAGGGATATATGTAAGAAATAGAAAATTTAAAAATAATGTTTTTTTTTCACAAAAAAATGTTGTCGATTTCTTCTTCCATTCAATGTGCATCGCTTATAGGCGACGCTGGTCAAGTGCCTTTTCAATGGGTGGTCGTCCTCGGGAGGTGGGAGGGAAAGCGCTGGGAGATGGCGAAAGGGGCTCCCTTCTTTGCTTCTTTCCCAGAATGCAGTGTCTTCTTTATTAGTTTGTTGCCCTTGCTTTATTTTCCGCCTCTATCCTCTTCGCCATGAATGAGAGGCGAATCGTACGGTAGTTTCCCTGCGGCCGCCTGGACGCAGACAGCACCCGCGCCCCTCTTCCCCTCTTCGCTGCTTCTCGGACCAGCCCCGGGTCTGCCAGCTCAGCGCATGCCTGCTGCTCCGCCTCTCCGCCGTGGGCCGTCCTCCGTTCCCTTCCAAAGGTCTCTCTTGTCTACTCTTTCCCCGCGCACACACACACACACACACACTCCACTCCCCACCCCACACCACGCTTCATCCACATTGTAAAGCTATGAGTCCTTCCATTTCTCAGTTAAAGCAAAACCGACCCAATTTCCTTTCTTGGACTGCACTGTCGACCCCCCCCCCCCCCCCACTTCAGTCTCCGCTGCTAATCTTACTTTTAAAGTGAATGGCTGTTTTTAACCATTAATGTAAACCATGGAATTAAACAGGAAACTGTTCAGAGTCTTAGACAAAGTCATACTAAAAATAGGGTCACTTACACAAGCATTCTCTTAATCAGGTGGCTAATATCCTTCTTCATGTATTTAATTAACTGATTTATAACGAAGTGTAATATTGTAAATAATTAAGTGATTTGTCGACACAATAAATAATGGCGTTTTCTTTCTGTTTCTCTGTGTTCAAAAGATATTACTCTTGATAATTGTGGAATGTTTTTACCTGTATTGCGATCACTGCGCGCCACTTGATTTCGGGAACAGAGGGTTCCCAGGATGAATGGGGTGTGCGCGCCCTGCGGTGGGTTCGCGCCCCGTCCTGGGTTGTTCCCTGCCTTGCACCCGAATGCATAACGCTGAATAAGACAAGCGGTTTCAGAAAAGGGATGGATGGATGGCTCCCACGGCCACCTGCTCTCCACACTGGATGTCTGAAGTGTTCAATACCCAAAATTGACCATCTACAGGATATTGAGAATTACATAAACCAATTTATCAAGGAATAAGCAACTTGTCCACAGTTTGTCAATGTAATGGATTGTTTTTTCTCAAATTTGTTTCTAGAGTTTATACACACACACACACACACGCAGCATATATTAACTTTTATTTTCTTTCAACTTTTATTTTCTTCAATCAGTCTTCAGTTTTTCCTGCATTGTTACTGAAGTGGCATACCAAATTTTATTGTGAACTTACGATGACAATGAAGATTTTCTATTCTATTCTATTCTATGCTATTCTATTCTATTCCGTTAAATTAGATGGAGGTTGTATTCTGGTTGTACTGTACTGTGCTGGCTTTCTTTGGGGTCACCGGACATAAATCAGGAGTGTCCAGTAGAGGGCGGTAAAGCAGCGGCGCATGTACATTGAGCCGCGTGTTAAAGCCAACGAGTTGAATCTCTGAAAGTAGACAGGTATTCTGAATTGTCAGTAAAAAATAAAAAAATAAAATAATAATAATATATATTATTTTGTAAGGTCTATATATATAGAGTGGGGGAGGGGTAATTATTGTTATGTTCTTTTAAAGTTTAGGGTTCTGGAAAACTTTCGAATTTATTTTATGGATACGAGTCTCTATATGCTGGATAAAAAAGTTCTATCGAAGGATATACAAATTCTGTCAGAATAGTGTGAGATGTGGCATATTCATGCGGAAGGACATCTGAGAAATGTAGTGATTTCATGTTACGTTATGATCATATAGGCCAGTGCCGATGCTTATTTGGTCATCTAGTGCTAGTTGGTTTTAAATTTAAAACTCAAGTCAAAGTCTTGATTGAACTTTATTGCCATCTCACCATATACCAGAGAGACGAAATGGCGAAGCTCAGGGTCCACAGTGTGGACTTAGTGCAAATAAGACAAAACGTTGTGCAGGCAGACACGGCAGTGCGATATACAGGTAGTAGGCGATATGCCAGAACAAGTATACTACGACAGGAATACACATACACACATTAAATGCAGTTTGATTGATCTAGCAATCAGTTTAAAGTTCAGCTTAAGCCTTATCTTGGGAGAGGAGATATCCGTGTGCCTGAATGAGGTGTTCACGCTAACATGTTCATTTAACATGGCAGCAGACGCTATAAATATATGTTGAATGTGCAGTACTTAATTATGGGTAATAGTTTAGACCCGAGTATGCCGTAGAGTTTCAAGAGCAACATCGATTAAACCATAAAACGGTTTACTCTCCTTTTAAAATGTGAACAAAAAATATCTGGTGAAATGAATTATGTTACCAAACGCATGCCGAGAATTCAAGCATATACCAAAGTTACTTAACTATTTAACAGGTACTTCTTCTTAAACACAAGTAAAAGTAATCCTACATTAAACACATTTTCTATTTTGAGCGCAAAGCACTTACTGGTATCAATTCCAGATGTTAAAACTGCGTGTGCAATGTAACTAAAAAGAACGTGTTCATTTTCTAAGCAATCTAAAGTGTTACTTTTTGAATACACACAACGCACACACATACATACAATACTCATACTGTAAATATTCACGGAATGAATAATGCATATATGTGTGTGTGTGTGTGTGTGTGTGTGAGAGAGAGAGAGAGAGAGAGAGAGAAAGGTGGGGTACTATAAACCCTTTTTAAATGTTTCCGTTTGTGTTACTGGCGCTCCCATTTTGTGGGAATGCTCAGCGCCCTGTAGTACGGCATCCGCACTGGGGGGGCGTTTGTGTGACACCCCTCCTACTCCAACACGCCCACAAAATGGGAGCGACGTCGGGCTGAGCCGAACCCCGACGAACCGGTCAGCTGACCCACTTAGCCGGCGCCCCAGCGTAACAGGAAAATAACCCTGTGCGGGGGGGCTCGCACTCACAGCCAGCCTTCCGTATGGTTATAAACGGAGGGCCGTCGGTTCAGATGGACTTGAATTTCGTTCACCGTATGCCTACAGAAAACAGACGGTTTAATAATTGCCATTGGCGCCGAATGCTGAAAACACTTGCTTATACGTTTAAAGAACCAGCGGATATTGAGTAGGTTCGGGCCCAGCAGGGACAGTCAGCTGTATTTCTCAGCTGAAGTCGCTGCTAACTGTTTTGCCCA
>JAODKF010000103.1:4422230-4432689 GCA_026779585.1 Mormyrus proboscirostris
CTTTGCTTTTTGGAGTATCACCTTATAAAGACCCCCCAGCACGTATGTTTAAATGACCCTTTGTTTACATGTAAGACCCTATATTCATAGGAAGGAGGCTGTCGTGTGATTTCAACCAGCTGTTTCCCGCCCTGAAAGACATCCGATCAGCTGCAAATGCACACACACACACACACACACACACAGAGGCGTGCATTGGGAGCGGGGGGGAGGACGACACACACGGAGAGAGGGAACCCCCATCAGCTGGAAGCACGGCATTATTGCAGCTCTGAGCGCACAGCCAAATTGCATGTGATACGTGAAGGAAAACTACGGATATTTTTGATTTTTGGGGGGGGAGGGGGATAAATAAAACAAACACGGGGCGAATATAATTTTGCACGCGGAGAGGAGGAAGAGGTAAAAAGGACGAATCAATTGCCCCAAACTGCAGAGGAAAGCATGGAGTATTTCATGGTACCAGGTCAGAAGGTGTCTTTACAGCATTTCAGGAAAACGGAGAAAGAAGTCATTGGCGGTCTGTGCAGGTGTGTGCGCTGTTTTTTCCACTTTCTGTGTTTGATGAGCCATTTTTGTAAGGTCGACGCGCATTCTATGGGTTTGATGGGTGAGGGAACCTGCAAGGCAGCGTGCCTGTTCCGATTCGTGTTGATGTACTTTATGGTGGATAAACAAGGAAGCGGTACCTGCTAGGTGCCGAATGCTTAATGTTGTTATTTATACCTTCGGCTGAGGCTCTCTGACAGCGACCCATCCCGTTAACCCGTCTTTTTGGCCGAATTCTGCGCGAAATCGGCTTATTTTGTGTATGGCAAACATTAACCACGTGGTTTTTATAAGCACCACGCTGCCGCCGCCTCGGGGGCTGCTCTGTAAAAATCCGCCCTGAACCTCACCGACTAGCTGCGCGTTTCTGCGCCCCTTTGCAGTTTTAAATGCTGGCAAGTCGCAGCTGGGCGTCTGCGGAGCTGCATTGGCAGCCGACGCGGATTTGCGGGACGGGCTGGAGGCATCGGCAGGGTAGAAGCGGCCATGCTTGCGCCGTGTGCGCCCAAAGTCTGGCACATCTGGCGTCTCGCTTCGCTTTTTTTCTGCGACGTACCGTCGCCATCGCTTAATTCTTAAGAATGCAACACCGACTGCCTAAATTATACCTACAATAAATGAAAAATGCTTAAGCGCAGCTAATTTAGATCCGTCTCCCCCGCCGGTTTGCCATGCCGCCGTGCGCCGGCAGTGCAGGAAGCGGGGTCGCATTGTTCTACCGAGCTGGGCGGCGGAGCCCTCGGATCGAGCCCCTTTACAGCCTCCGCCGGCCACCTTAGATCCCTAACACGGGGGCCGCGGGGGGGGGGGACACGCACGGATATGCGGGTTACAAAGGTGGAAGAGGCTTGTTAGGGGGGTGCCTTTTAAACAAAGGGGGTGTGTGTGTTTTAACCAGGCCCATCGCTGTCCCTGATCGAGTGGAGGCCAGTCTGCGGCCAGGCTGGGAAATGTAGTCCTTCGGCGCGTGAGACTGCTGGGGCGGCAGCCGCTGCGAACGGGGGGCCCCGGGGTCGGGCATGATCCCGAATTATTAAAATTAATATGAACTGTAATACGTGCAGTGTATATAAGGCGGGTGCCCTGCATACTTACACATACTTACTATACAACTGGCAAATCCCTGAAATAAAATCTAAGAACGAGGACAGGTTTTGGTGTTTTTTTTTCTTTATTTTACCTCTTATTCTGCAAATGCTCCTACTAGGACACCCGTATTGAATCTATGAGCGAATTCCATTTACGCCAGCCGTGATTAACTTTGCTCAGGTTATTGACTTATCTGCATCCTCCATAACCGTAAAATACATTTTCAATGCTACTGTGCATTTGCCCGTTTTAAAGGGCAGATTCAGTATAAAATTCATCTGAACAATTCTGAGGCAGCTGACCACCACAGAATATGCCAAGTAAAGTTTTTAAAACAAATTTTCATCGCTGTCTAAGGGGACTTTGATCCATCAGCTTGTCCTTTGTCTCCCGTCTCTTGACCAGAAAGTTTGGAACAAATGGCCAAAGCTGTAAAATGTTATAGTCGCTGCTTAGTAGATTCACATATCCACCATGCACTGTTAAAACTCGTTTTCTCACCTGGCTGTATGCCCAAAACTTTTTTTTTTTGCCTTTGCATTGTCATCCTGTTGTTCTGGTGACAGGAATGTCTGTAGTGTGGGGTAGAGCTCGAACAAAGGCAGAAACACGGATAATTTCAACACACTTCATTTGACCTGACTCCCTGTGAATTTGTGCTCATGTCACAGACTGTCGCCCACGTGGGATATTTCCTGATGACGGAGACACTGCTTCCTGCAGGTGTCAAACTAAGATCAACGCTTGTGCTCTGCATGAGGAAAGGTTTCATATAAAATGTCTCAAACCTGAATGTGAACGGAAAACTGAAATAACCTTTTTATAGCCTTGTCTAAAAGTCTGACGTGATTTAATGTTTGGAAGGACTCTGTGCTTAGAACTCACTGTTGGCCAGTGTGGCCAACAATATTGTCAGTTAATTTAACTGGACATTGTACTGGAACAGTTCCGGTTAACTGACGACCGAGACTGAATCTGAAGCGGCAGCCTACCCGAGTGGTGGTGATGAAAGTATCGGCTTGGGTGGAATTCCCCTGCTTGTGTTACTTCTGGAAGAGACACGTGAACTTATCAGGCCAGGTTAATAGATCGTGCAGCATAGATCGAGAGGGGAGTCATTGACTGGCCATTTTTCCGTTACTGATATAGGCGCCGAGGTGTGTTTGCATAAACACTCTCACGGGGACACAAGTCTTAGGTTCCCCGCATTGCTCTCGGCACCCGGGATGTCAACGTAAGACGTTTTACTGCCCGTGTAGCAGTGCCATGGCTATGGGGGGCCCACAGCACCCAGCACCCCAGGAGCTCTCAAACTGGATATGCCAGTGTTGTCTGTTTCTGCCGTATATCCTCCGCTGAATGGGATTTCGTCTTCATTAAGGCTCCTATCTAGTCCGTTCCAAACCATCTGTCATTTTTGTTTACTCTTCTACCCACAGTCATTCAAGAGACTGGCTTTTGTTCTCGTCCCCAAATACTTTCGGTTTATGAGTGTGCAGTAACTCTTCCTTGATGGATAATGTTCAGCGATCTATGTTCGAGTGTTGTTTTCCCTGGACAGGGTAACTCACTGGATAAGCATCTGGATGTGTGACCCGGGGGGGGGGCAGCGTACACAGTTGATGGAACGGTTTCCAAAGTTTGTGCCGTGAACAACAGCCCCAGGGCTGGTTGTTCCGGTTTAAAATGGAGAACAGGTCTGTCCTGATTCTGGCCGTTATTGTGTGCTGTGGTGCAGAGTGCTGCAATCTCCCCGTGGTATGTTCACAGTTCAGCGATTCTTCTAGTCTTAAGGAATTCTTCCTTGGCTAATATTTTGTTTGGTGTTTTGTGCTTTTAACATAAATCACATGTGCAGCCAGTTCATGTGATTGTTAACCTGATTGAAGGATGGTTACTGTAATTGTCAATTATAATTCTCTATATCAAGGCTCTCCAACTCCGGTCCTGGAGAGCTACTATCCAGCAGGTTTTCTATCCTACCTGGCTTCTGATGAGCCACAGTAGTTCTCAGGTAAATACCAGGAGCAGGTGTGGATCATCAGAAGCCAGGTAGGATAGAAAACCTACTGGATAGTAGCTCTCCAGGACTGGAGTTGGAGACCCCTGCTCTCTATATAAATTCACTTATAAATACATGTATAATTGCCAATACCTTAAAGTGAATGTAGTTTTTAACAGCTTGGTAGGTTATAGAGATTTGTGCCAGTCCACAGAAGGTTGTGGGTTCCTATCCTCAGAACAGCTCAGAGTAATGATCTATAGCATTTTCCAGGACTCTAGACCAGGGGTAGGCAACCCTGATCCTGGAGAGCCGGTGTCCAACAGCTTTTCCATCCTGCCTGGTCTCTGATGAACCACAGCTGATCTCAGGCAGATAGTGACTCATCAGGCAGGAGAGAGAACCTGCTGGGTACCAGCACTGCAGTATCAGGGAGGCTTGCCTACCCTGGATCTAGGCTATGTGCAACGATAAATATGAGTCCATGTTGGTAACAATCTGCCCTGTGCCCCCCTCAGCCTGGCCAACATCCCCCTGACCCCCGAGACCGCGCGGGACCAGGAGCGTCGCATCCGACGGGAGATCGCCAACAGCAACGAGCGGCGGCGCATGCAGAGCATCAACGCAGGCTTCCAGTCGCTGAAGACTCTCATCCCCCACAGCGACGGGGAGAAGCTCAGCAAGGTGAGGGAGACGCCAGGCGTCTCAGGATAGACGGCGGCACGGTGACGTCCTACCGCCATGTACGGTTCAGGAACTTCAAGAATCTGCTAGCCAGATTTCAGGCATAACTGGTGAGGAGACGGTCCTGCAGGTTACCTGATCAGAGCAGGGAGCCGTTGTCTTATTCCATCCAGTTTTATTATGCACAGTTCAAATTAAATATCACAAACTTTCCTCTGCCAAACTGAGTGGCAAAAGGGGCGGGCACTTCTGTATAAGCAAGTACGGGGTTATTCCTGACTGACAGCAGCCTCAGCCAATAACATGTAGAATAATTATTAATAAGCACAGAGATTGGGTGGTAATCCTAACACGATGACCTTAATCCCTACCCAGCCCTAACCGTAACCAAACAAAATGCATTTTTAGTTTTGGATAATTAGACTAAAATATGCTAACGCTGCGAAATAGCAGGCAGTTCGTCAGATAACCACAGAAACGGATAAATATCGTCAACTCTGGTGCCCTGTGATGGACAGGAAGCCTGGCGTGCTTCTACCTTTGGGGTTTTTTGTGAATTTTATCATGTTCGTCATTACTGACTGATTTGATCAGTGTCCTTGATGTCATCGATTTTAATGGCTTCCGGCTTTTGGCCCTTTCCATAAACATTGTGAGTTCCTAGGCAGCACATTTGTCCGCTGATTGATGCCTTGAGTGTTTTTTTTTTTTTTTCGTTGCCATGGAGGTCTCTCCAAATTGGCTCAACAAGATTGTCCCTCACAGGCTGCCATCCTGCAGCAGACGGCGGAGTACATTTTCTGTCTGGAGCAGGAGAAAACCCGGCTACTTCAGCAGAACAATCAGCTCAAGCGCTTCATCCAGGTGTGATACTCACTGTTCAGACCCGCAGTGCCTCTGGTTTGGTCTGTCCTCCTTCCATTTTTAAATGGATTATATGGACAAATATGGAGTATTGGCATAAGTGTTATCTTGTGTTTGTTTGCAAAAGCATTTGAAAGTTAATTGTGATGATTGTAGTGCCTTCTGCTGTCTAGTGATATGGATAATGATTTAAATCAATTAGGTAATTAAGGAAAAAATCATAGAAGCTAATAGTTTCTAACTTGATAACTCAGGTTTTGCCTTTGACAATCTGAATATGGTGCATCGATTGGTCACTCTCTGATGGAATGAAGTTTTCTTTCTGTGCCTTTGACGGTCGTACCGTCACGTGACATAATCAGGGCTTTACGGTTGCAGGATTTCAGCGGCTCGTCGCCGAAGCGGAGACGCGCCGAGGAGAAGGATGAAGGGATCGGGTCTCCGGATATCCTGGAGGAGGAGAAGGTGGAGGATCTGCGCCGGGAGATGATCGAGCTCCGGCAGCAGCTGGATAAGGAGCGCTCCGTGCGCATGATGCTCGAGGAGCAGGTGGGGCGCCCCCTACTGGCCAGAGGCTGAGATGTTTGTAGACTCGAGTTTTCTCTCAAGTGAGTGTAAGGGCTCTGTTTTTGCATGGGCTGCATTTTCCTGGTATCGTTTAGACCCTAATAACCACCCATATAGAAAGATAGATGCCAAAGTTTACAAAGGCATTTGGAGGGATTATATTCAGCTCATGGTCAGGCTGGCTTTGGAATCCTCAAGAACGAAGTTGCCCCATCCACATTATTGGTCACATGGTCTGAGAAGCACGGGTACTCTTTTGGATCCCCAATTCTCGACAGCTGAGCAAAGTAGTGGGTCCCGGAGCGGTACTTAAGAGAGCACTTTCCACCACCATCAACAAAACGTCAAATTAAGGGATTTCTCGTGCCGTAAAACCACTGCCTCCTTTCCGGAGAGTTCCAGACACCGCGAGACTCTGCCAAGGCGCAATGCTGACGCCCTGGAAGCTTGTGACGTCCTGTTGGCCTGTTTACAAACGCTGCGAGTACTTCCTTTATTTTATAGTCATTTGTATAATGACTTATTAAAATGGACCATAGGTTATATCTAAAAAAAAAAAGATTGAAAATTAGTACACTAACTAAATATGGGACATATTATTTGAAGAACACACCATTCCAAGCCTCTTGTAGTTGTAGCATATCGTTCTTGCTATTGCTAGCTTCTCTGTGCGGTTTCCTGGTTGTCAGCCGGCCAAGGCAGATTGGGAGGAATTAATGTGAGTGAGATGGAGAGCAAAAGGACCAGGAGTGCAGCTTAATGTGTTCCAGAGAGCCATCGATGCAAAAGCTTGGCTGAATTCAGCATCACACCTTAGGGCTTTAAGCCAGTGTACACCTATAGGAGTTAATTGGGAAGGTAAAGGGGATGGGACAGCGGTTTCTGTTAACTCCAAGCGGTGTATCCCGATCGTGTCATACTGGAAGAAAAAGTCTTCTGCCCTGACATTTAACACAGGCTCAGAGCCCGAGACGTGACGCGCGGTGAGGTCATGTGCTCATCTGGCGCACTGGCCCATCATATTCATAATCATCACTGGTGATGGCAAATAGATTTCCACTGTAGGCTGGGAGTCGGGGAGTAGGCTGTATGTAAGAAGATTGATGGGCGCTCAGACTGCATCCCTGACTACATCAGCGGCTGCATGGACGTGATTATTCGCCCGGGGAACAATCTATTGTGTCCCACATAAGACCTGGCTCACAAAGGGTATCCGAGACTGGGAATGGGGAGAAGGTCGGGTTTATGAAGATGGATATGAAGAGGAATATCGAGAGGCAAAGAGAAATTATAGGGACTCGACATATGCTGGAGAACAACAGCAAGAAGGATGTATGGAAGGAGATCAGTGGGGTTTAAGTGTAAAATGGTACTACGACGGTGGTTATCAGCTTGGTAAGTTGATTTGAGGCTAGCCTGTGCATGTTCAAATAAAAGGAGTGGTGTTGGCAAGATTCAAATGAAGAGCTCCCGTTTGATAGGTAAGCAACCCAGCCCCCCCCCTCCCCCCCCCCAGGGTGAGCATCAATGACCAGCTGACCTACTCTGCAAGCAAGTCCACTTTTCTACAGCAGATCGCTACACGTTTTGGCGTTTTATCGTAGTGAGGGTCATGATATTTCCTGAGGGTGTGATGTCGAGGTGAGGGCGGCAGCGCTAACTTCTGAGGAAGGCTGGGATGGAGTCTGCAGGGGTGGAGGGGTGAATGGTACCCTCACTGCGCTCCGTGCTGAGGCACGTCCAGCCTCCAGCTGATCAAGTCCTCCAGCGGCTCTCCTGTCTGTCTTCTGCTTCTTCGATACTTGCCATCTCCGTGTCCCTAAACACGCCCGGTTCAGGGCACAGACCCAGCTCTCTGACCTGCCATAGTATTGTGCCTGCATAGATGCTGGGTTCCATTTCAGCTCAGAAATTCAGAGCCCCTAGTCAGAAATTTCAACTGGAACACCCCCTGAAGTCGGAATTCCGCCTCGCAAACTCGGAGGCGCCTACACAACCCCGAGCACGGAATCCAAGATGGCCGCACCCTTCATCAACAGACGTTAAAGCTGTAGTTTTATACATATACATTTTATACATATAGCGCTTACAATTTATTTGTAGCTCATGAAATCTGTCATACACACAGTACTGTCCAACCGCTATCTGTGGACATGTTGCCGCAGTGTTTTTATGTGCAAAATACCATGTAATGTTTTATCAACTGATATTGCTAACAATGGCTAATAATCAGGATAGAACTGGGAATGGTTTAAGAAAACGGGATTTCTCGCTTAGTCAGAAAACTTGACGGATTTAAGGTAGCCTGGGCTAAGTGTAGGTGAATATAAGCATAAGATCAAGGCCATTTAAATTGGGCTACCATAAATCCAACAAGTTATCTGACTAAGCAAGAAATCTAGCTTTTTTGAAACGGGTTCCTCATATTGCTAAATTGTTTTCTGACTTGCTGTACTGGAGTGCGTTTAGCTCATGTGTGATGTCATTCTCAGTTGCGAGTTCCGACCTCAGAGGTAAATGGAACGCAGCATAAATTATGCATCGTTTGTGTTCATGGTTCAGCCTCGTTTTTATCACCTGCCCTGTACTGTGCATCTCTTTATATGTCCTGCCTACCTTCCTTCCTTGCTTGGGGACCATTCTTGGGTATCAGTAAGTCCTACCTCGCCCATATTTCACTTCAGCAGTTCTGCCCCCCTGTTCGCAGCGGCTGCTCCGGTCCGATTAGCTTCTCTGCCGAGGTGTTGCTTGACCGTATCTGCTGTCATGTGACCATATCTGCCGTCATGTGACCCCCAGATCCGCTCCCTGGACGCCCACCTGTACCCGGAGAAGCTGAAGGTGATCGCTCAGCAGGTGCAGGAGCAGCATGTGCAGACGCAGATGCTGCTTCGGCTACAGCAGCAGCAGGAGTCACCCAAGGGGGAGCTGTCTCCACACAGCCCTCAGGTGGGACCTGCATGTGGCCTGTAGGGGGCGCCAGAGCCACTGATGTCATGCAAACATCTCTGTAATAATAATTGTAATGATTATTATATTAATGTTGAACCCCGACAGGTGCTGGGCCCTCTCAGCCCCCCGGCTCCCACCCACCACCCCACAGTGATTGTCCCCGCTCCAGTGCCCCACCACGTTACCGTGGTTACCATGACCCCAACCTCCGTCATCAACACGGTGTCCACGTCACGACAGAACCTGGACACTATCGTGCAGGTGGGGGGGAGGGCGGACCATTCCAGGCTGTCATTTAGAATCACGGAGTGATGTTTTTATCTCATGTTAATCTAATGTCCCCCCCCCCCTTCCCCTCCACCTGTAGGCCATCCAGCATATCGAAGGGACGCAAGACAAGGCTGGCGGGGTGGACGACGAGCACCGGCGCGCTGCCATCATCATCACTGCGGGACGCGGTCCGGCCGACACTGACAGCGAGGGTCCCGAGGAAGAGGAAGGGGAAGACGACAGTCCGCTGCCCTGAGCGTGAACCCATGACCCCCCTGTGCCCTCAAGGTGCATGGGGGAGGGGGGTCTAATCCATTCAGCAGACCTTCTCTCATCCCTTCTCGAACACAATCCCATGATGCACTGCTGGAGAACGAGCCCCCTCCCAGTGAGGGGCTGGTGTCACTGTCATGGACGACACTGCAGCGGCGGTCCCGCTTGCCCCCATCCCTCAATCATCTCCATCTGCATTTTTCTTTTTTTTTTCCGCTCCTCCTCCTCCTGGGAGGGGGGGGGGGGCACAGGAGAATACCTGTAGATGTTCTGCACCACGCATATCTGTAAAAACCCATTCGAGTAACCCCACGTGTCAGACCAAAAATGCCTGAATCGCTGTGATCTAAACGGAGAGTCTTTAGACTGCAAACAGAAGACTTGGGATCATCCTGGGGATGTCACAACTCAAGACACGCCCCCCCCACCCCACCCCACCCCACCCACTGGAAGACTTGGCATCTGTCTGCGGAGCTTAGTTTGGACATCGGGACTGGTCCGCTGGCTAAGCTTCATGAGGTCCCTGTGGATAACCAGGGTAGCTGGCTTGTTTGTGGACAGTCGCTTGCTCTTTGTGTCCTGGCGAACCACCTCGAAGCTACATTTTAGGGTTAGCAAGGCAACTTGTCGGATTTAAGGTGGTCTGAGGGAAATGTAAGTGAACGAAGAGAGAGACTGAGGCATCTTAAAATCCAACAAGTGACATAGCTGACCAACAAATCTCACAGCGTGACTGAGGCCCCTCTTTGGTTAAAGGGCATCTGCATTGGTGCCCATGTGGTGAAATGGAGTCGGGGGGGGCAGTGGTGCACTTAACATAATTTACTGTGTTTTTCCTTAAATTGTGCCCCGATTACCTGCACATGCATCCATGCATCTTAGCCCGCTCACTTTGTGCACACGTCTAGTCACGCTGAAGTGTCACCGGTGACCGGTTGCTCCTGGATACTGCCTGGCTTGTCACCTCCCTGTATTTATCTCCGGCAGAGGAGTTAATGGCTGCCTGGGGGTGTGGCGTCTGGCCCCTTGGCATGTTTATCTCTGCATAGGTCCCCAGGAGCCGCCTGCCGGAAACATAGACTCCAAATTGGGCTCTGCGCGCCGCCCACGGAGGTCCGTGAGTGATGCCTGTCATTCCGGCTGAGCTCGCCCTTGACTTTGTCAGCTCGTTTGGGGGGGGGGGGGCGCAGCCGCCCCTGCGCAACACTG
>JAODKF010000103.1:4437637-4459504 GCA_026779585.1 Mormyrus proboscirostris
GTGGGGTGGGGGGGGGGGGGTGGATGGGCTTGGCCCGCAGCCTTAAGATCAGCTGCCGTAGGGAGCGGCAGCCAGCTGATGGAAACTACGCAGTGTTCTGATGTCACTGGAGGGGCACTGACCTGAGAGACACTGCACACCACTCACTCAGCCCTGGCACCTGCTTTTATATTACAAGTGTCATCATTGGTCATCAGCCAATCCTTTTGTATTTTAATCACTACAGTACTTAATAAGGGTGATTTTTTTGGGTGGGGGGTGTTTAAGATCCCCACTACCAGTTTCCACTGGACATTGACAATAAGTACATTTAAAAGAGTATGGTATTACTGCGATGTACTAAATTTGTAATTTCTAATTTTGTCCCAAATAGTGTACATCAGTGACACTGGTGAGGGGAAAGCCCACTGGATATTGTCAAGATTGTAGCCATAGTTACCACCTCACTGAGAGGGATGTCATCTGTGGAGAATTACTAGACTGCTAACAGGTTCTTTTGGACTTTGGTGACTTGCTCAGTGGTTACCCTGTGGCCTCGTGTTAGTGACTTAACGTGCAGGCTGCCAAGTCCTGGTTCTGACCCGTGCTGAGAACATTCATTATTTATTACCTTAAGATTATAGGGGCTGATGGAACCAGAAAAAGGTCAGTGAGAAACCGTGAAACCCAAGAACAGGGTCAGTCCGTCTCGTGTTCTGAAAATGAAGGAGGACCCTCCATTAATAAAGACGTTTAATTAGCTCAGGCCTTGAGGTGACGGTATCTAGTTCAGGAGTCTTCCCTGCCTGCTGCCGTGTGCTTCAGCCCCGCCACTCTGTGACCCTGCACTAGAAAAGCAGTTGGAAGATGGGAGGATGGATTAAGGAGTTTAAAGAAGTTTAAAAGGCTGCCAGTGTTTCCACAGCCTGATCGTGTCCATCATTGTCCATTCTCCATTCACCATTGTCCATTCACCATTGTCCATTCACCATTCACCATTGTCCATTCTCCATTGTCCATTCTCCATTGTCCATTGTCCATTCTCTATTGTCCATTCACCATTGTCCATTGTCCATTCACCATTCTCCATTCTCCAATCACCATTCTCCAATCACCATTGTCCATTGTCCATTGTCCATTCACCATTCTCCATTCACCATTATTGTAACCTCACGTCTTATCTGACGCCAATCCACACCATGCATGTATGTAAATGATATTGGAATATTAGGGGCTCGTTTCATTGGCAAAAATGTGCAGTGTAACTCTTTTTGAAAAGTGCAAGTTGGGTGTCACTAAGACTCCCGGTCAGTGGATATTCCAAGCCTTGGCGCCTCCCCCTGTCCATTAACCCTGGCCTTTGTGTGGTTATTTCTGTCCGGGGAAGCACCGTTCCCCATGGCCGAGACACCTGTCGCCTTCCATTCCTTGTGCTCCGCATAGACACTCGTACTCCACTACACACCACCCTCACAGACCGGCCGCACGTCTCCCCGGGCAAATATCCGTGCCTTTGACAGTGCGATAACTGCAGGGTCCCCGGGTAGTGATGCGATACAGGAAGCCTGAAAATCTCCTTGGTGGGTGGGAGGACAGCGTGCAGCCAATCATTAGCTTTTGTAACTTAATGGAAGCCAATGAAGACAACAAGTGATTGACAGCACATGATATTCCCACCCAACCTGGGCTTCAGACACCTTATTTCAGCAAATGGAGACAAGAAACTTCATAGTTAAAGGGAATAGATTTTTAACAAGTTCAAAAATGGTATTATGACAATGTAATTGCAATTAAAACTGAATGGAAAGATTTCATCAGCTAAATCTCATTTGTTCATTTTGATATTAAAACATTACTTTTTGTAAATGAAGATTTAAGAGAATATTCTTATTTTAAAACTGCAGGAGCTAACAGGCATTGTTTCCCCTCCAAAAATGACTTTTTTTTTTTTTTTTTTAACAAATCAGCCTCTGAGATTGAGTGGCCCGGAGTTTCCTGGTCTCTTCGCTTTCTGTCCGATGAAAGCAGCAGTTGTGTGACACTCCTCCATCTTGGGGGGGCAGCTGCCTGTCTTTCCTCCCCGTCTGCTTCCCTGTAGCATCAGCAGACCAGTGCCACTGGCCATGATCACAGTATAGCCGCCTCAATACAAACATACGTACACAGACACACTGAATCAATGGGCACTGCAAAAAATAACGTGCAGTTGCCTTCATGTAAGGTTATAAAAGGTGTTCCATGCAAAGTTGGTAGCAGAATGTAGGCCAGGTACCTACTGTGTTTCTGGGCTGAAGTGCAGTTTGATATGAGTGTTGTTCATTCCGCTGTTGAAATGAGATGGAGTTGTCACTTCCCGCCCTTAAGACAGGAGACAGTGAAGTATTCAGTTGACGGTGTCCATAGTAACCTTTATGAGGTACCTGTCAGAAAGGTATGAGTCAAATCAGCTCCATTTAGGTTGCTGTGACACCTAGAGTGACGGGAGAGTCTGCTGATTGGCCATGTCAGGTCCCACACATATTGACAGTTTTTCAGGAAGGTCCCATTTTTGCAGCAGGTCTGGATGCCTGGACAAACTTTCAGATTTGATGTTTGCACCAACGGTAGATGGAAGTTGAACCTGATTGGTTGAGGAGGTCTAAAACATGATGTGTAGGGGGATCCAAGGTGAAGAACTGTCTGATGGCACGTGGCAGCGATAATCAGGCTGGACACTGATGCAATGTCCTGCAAGGCGGCGAGGCTGTCATTAAAGTCTTCCCACGGGACTCCTGTAGATCATTTCTGTGGTGCCGATTCCACCATGTCACCTGCTATGACCTGCCCTGGTTTATGAAATAAACCATTACTGGACCTGTGTTACTTTTCCACGGGTGCCACAGACATATGGTCACAGGTTCAGGAAGATAAGGGCATAAACGGGCCCACTTTCGCTAAGTGGGAAGCTTCTGGGACAGAGAAGTGTCCAGCTTTTAATACCCAGTTGATCCAGAAGTTTGTTTTCGGAGTGAAAATTCTAATGAGTAGAGTACAAGAGTAGATCAAGAGTTTTGGCAAGAAGAAGAAGGGGAAGGCATGGATTTCATTGCAGTTGATTCCATTTGGATAATGACAATAAAGGCATTCTACTGTATTAGTAAGTAATAGCTTTATAGCGATGTACAACGAAATTTGCAGTGCATCGTGGATAATAAATATTTAATTCTTAGATTAAAAATTACTAAAATAACTTACTAAAAATAAAATACTAATTCCTAAACTCTCACTTCCACACATGCACCCACTCACTCGCACACGTAGTGCTAATAAACAAAAACACAACAACAGCACTATTTCACAAAGTCCCCAGTCTTTGGCAACACTTTATTGAAAAAAGACATGGAATTTTCAACCAGCAGGGGCCCTTGTGTCCTTAATTACCCTCACAGACTCTCTGGTAACTGTGTTCTGTTTTGAAAGCACAGTGTGTTCCAGTAATGACTACAGTCTACTGGAACAATAAAGCCTGATGGCTCATCAAGGGAAGCTTTGCATCATGAGATAACTATAGGGGGGTCTGGCCTCTTTGTGGTAGGGAGATTAAAGAGGACAGCCCATATTGCATCTCTATTTTCGTTTTGGCTTTGGGACAACACTCTTGCCCTTCACGGGAGCGTTCAGACCTCCATTTCTGATGTTGATGGAGTTGCATTTGAAGAGTCTCGTTCCTCCAATGTGAGCAAAGAATGAACTCATATAATCGACAATGATGGCGTCAAAAACATTAGGCACCTCTGCCTCATCTTAAATGCTGAGAAGATAGGAGCACCGGGCAAGGAGTGTCTAGTAACCTATCCTTTGATATAATATGGAAGTCGGTGGCCGATTCTGCAGATGATAAATGGAGGTTAATGGTCAGAAGAATTTGAAGATGGATGCAGTTTGTGTTCGTGCTTTGATTAAGCACAGAGGTGAGGGACACTCATAAACTCCTCTTCAAATGGGAATCAAACTTTGCTCAAGATGGTGCAGACGAGTCTTTTTATTTCAAACTTGAGGAAACAAAATAAAAGCAAAGGAGTTTGCACATACATCACCGAGTAAACTATCATTGGGAGACATTTCATAAGTAGTCACATTATCCCGATGAATCAGCAGTCATATTTTTGGCCATTGTGTCCTTGAATGTAATCCCACTTGCCCTACTCTCACACTGGGACATCCAAAACTTTCCCTTGAAATCCCTACACAAGCGGTCCCATTTCACACAGAAGCACACCCAATGGGCAGGTTCGAAGGCCACAGGAGAGCAGAGTACTTGGTGAAACTCGCATGACACCAGAAGAAACATGCAAACTCCATAATGAATGCAGACTTCACATACAGGACTGGGCGAAAGTTTTAGGCCGTCAAAGGAAATGATCTTCGTCTCAGAGCAAAACTGTGATGTCTGTCAAAATGTGACAGCTTAGCCATTTCAAATCCTCTCCTAAAGTCACGTCAGTATTTGCAGCAACTCTGCAATACACCCTGGCCTGGATTAACCATTTGGCATTTGGGCAGATGCCCGTGTCCTTGGGGGTGCACTGATCAGAGTAACCCCTCATAACTCTCCCGCCCCCTCCGGGGCCCATTCACAAATGGCTTTTAACAAGCTGATGAAATTTAACATCTCAATTTTGTGAGTCACCAATCAGCTCTGCTCTTTTCTAATGTGACATCATATGTGCTAATGCCCAGGGGAGCTTAATATTTGTAACGTGGACCTTAAAACACCCATGTATTTGTGGACTCGACTACTACCCCACCTTGTTTGACTAATCAATACTTCATTGAGGTATTTAATTAATCCAGTTAATTAATTAAGCGTGCTAGCGGTGAAATTAAATAAAAACACGGAATGGCTGAGGCGGCCCTGAGGAGAGGTTTGGGAACTGAAGCGATGTTCATCTAGCCATCCAGCGAGTTATCAGTAACTTATAGGAGAACAAGAAATTCTTGTTGCTTGTGTTGTGGTTCTTTTCTTCCCCGCCAATCAAGAGTCAGGAGCCGCTTGTGTAGATCTTCAGGTTCAGTCTTTGTCACAACAGCCTGCAGGAGCGTGTCCAATACTGTTTTACACCAATTTTTATACAAGTTCTTATCATTCAACAATATCTCGTCACTTGAGCGTCATCGTTCCTTCAGCCAATCACAATCATTGTTTCCTCCCTTAATCCACACCCCTATATGATAAGCTTGTCCATCATCTCTTTACTATTTGCCCCCTCGGCCGAACATAATGGTGGCACGACCGTTTCCACTTGGTTTTTTTTAAAATGCTCAGCCGTGAATTTCTGGTGAACTCTTCTTGCGAATCCCTTCCTTTTCTAATGCTAAATTGTGATTATTATTATTTTTGAGAAAATACACACTTTTGTTCAACTGCCTAAGACTTTTGCATAGTGCTGCATATATCAAAAAATGAGCATCAGAAAATCAAGTAACAAAAACTGCATCTTACGCAGCTCTTCTCATTCACACAGACCTACCTACAAAGCTGAGATTGACTGAATACATTTCATTTAAGATCCAGTGTTCACCGCACTGTATTGTCCTTCTGTTTTTGAATACTCAAAGTTTCGGTCACAATATTTATAAAATGCATGTCGATTATGACTTTGCTTTTTCAGTATTGCCGCCTTTCACTGGATGCACCTGAGTTATGAGTGTCAGCTGGTATCTGCCAGTGAGTGTATAGATCTGTTATTACAAGCTGTAACAGAAACTAGCTGCTAAACCTGGCAACACTTGGTTTGCACTTGCTCTTTGAAGGATGTACTAAATGGTGTGATAACTTTAAACAAATCAGCTGTAAGACATTGTTAAGTTCATTCATTCATTCATTTTCCATTGTTAAATGCAACAGTGCCACTGCACCACCATGTCACCCCCATTGTTAAGTTGAACTCCAAAAATGTTTAAAAAGCCTTTACTTATTTTCCCTCTTAGAGCTAATCTCCAAGTGTAGAGACGATTGGGGACCATCGCTGGATTGAATCTGGTGCCTTTTTGCTCACCGATGTGCCTTTTTTACTGTGACGTGCTTCAGAAGCGTCGGCACCTCTAGAAGCCTTAAGCTAGCAGAAATGGAGGGAGCTATAGCCAGGATTAGTTGCTGAAGTGAGTTCAAAGTCCATTCAACAACTGACCCTGTTCCCCAAACTTCCCTAGTCCTACAAAGAGTATGTGTATGTAACAGTACGACTGTAAAAAAATCTATGATTTTTCTGCAATAGACAGAATAATAATCTAAAAAAAACAAGTCATGTAGCTGCGTCTTACTGTGGATGAGCATAAAAAAAAACATCACTGATGTTTTCCTTTCAATGAGATCCTCAGATTTTGGGGGTAAACACATTTATCGAGTAGCACACATAATATGCTGATCATTTTTTATTGGCAGCTATTTTCCAGCCTTTCGTAGCGTGTGTGGGCCAGAGAGCGGCTCCAGGAATAGCTGTAGGTGTGAGGTGCAAGCAGCCGTCCCGTACGCTGCCAGTCAGCGGCTGAAGCCATGGCACCGGCTTGTGCCCCAGGCAGCTGTCCCGTTCAGTGAACATCCATGATATCACTGATGGCCACACCACCAACGGCTGCCGACTGGTTTCCAGTTCACTTTTAGGGCCGACACGGGCCTGTAGCTGAGGATTATGTGTTTTGACTGCGGCGCCGCATTACCATACGAAAGCCGGTCATCTCTGCTCCTCTTGCAGTCGCTGGGATTCCAGGTCTGCGGATCGCTCTCCCTGACATTTCTGCACACTTCCCAAAGACGTACATTCTTCTCGTAGACACGCATGTATGTCAAACTTTCTTCCCCAAGTAAACCCTGCTATCTACCAGGCCCATGTTTCAGGAATTCCTCCACTAGCCCGATGTCTCTCTTTGCTCCCTGAATGTTCTTAATGTTGCACGTGTCATGATCCTATTATCTTATTATTGTGACTGTATATTTTGAGTGTATACTGCAGCTGCAGCTATGTGGAATGCACTGCCACTGTGACTGAGGAAAGTACATATTGTGGACTTACAACATTTTTGTTCACGTAAGCTTTTAATGGATTGTAGTCGTATTTGTGCTATTGTATTCCTCCTATTATGTTGCCTGATTTTCCATGTAGTCCGTTATACGCTGATCTGAGGAGTAACTAGAGGAATTTTACAGGTGCTCATTGTCTCCATGTTTCTGTCTATTGTGTCATTTATTGTGCATCTGATTTAATGATTCTTTTATTTTGTTGTTGTAAAGCCCTTTGTGACCTTGACTGCGCTACATAGATAAATTTTACTTACTTACATATTTATTAGACTCTTGCTGTATCTGTAAGATGTGTAGCTCCTGTTCCAGTATGGCTTACGCCTGCAACTGGACATTCACTGGAAGCTCGGCCTAGCTGCACTTATGCCTAGTCGACTCCTTGACTGCTGTATGCTGGCAATGTGCCTCGGTTGTAGGTCAATACGGACAAAAGCATCCGTTAAATAAATGTAAATTCTGAGCCTCCACAAATGCATGTATTTTTCTCATATAACATTATGATTCCTTCCCCCATCTTGTTGGATTTAATCCCTTTGCGCCGTTTCTCCACGCGTGCAGAAGATTGCGACCGTTCAGCCGTACTGCATTTCCCCACTGTCACATATTTTGAGAACTTGTTCATAACAGATATTTCTTTCGGTTTCCCGCTGACATTGTTTACTAGCACTCAGATTTTATCGTTCACTTCACTAAGCCTTCATACTTCCTTTTGGCAGGCTCTCCTGCTTTTTTCTGTGCTTCTCACTTCTTCAGATATACTTTGACAGCACGCTTTAGGGTCTTCTCCGGTTACAGTCTTTGTTCTGTGACTGGTTTCTATGACGACTGATGTAACAGCTGGACTGCAGATCCTTCTCTGTGGGAACCAAGTACTGAGTTTCCTCCCAATTTTCAGCAATATGCTTTATTTGCTAGCGTTCTCTTTAAGATTTTGATCTGTCATTCTAACATATGTCTTATCCTTACAGCACAAAGACCCAAATGATTACGCAATCAAACAATGCACCCTTCCATCATTTTTCCATTAACAATCACCAGCCTGCAGTTTGAGGCATCAGTCATACAGTAGATAACTATGCTGCCACCCTGCCTCTGTTGTATTGTTCAATGTTCCTCTCACTCCGCCTGTTTGGATTTTGCTGCTCAGCCGTATCATTGATATTGGCTTTATTTTCAGTAAATGTGTTGATTCACGTTTTCCATTTAGCCCCGGAGGTTCTCACTTCTTTTCAGGATTGTCTGGTTTTTCCAGATATTCTGCTTCCCGCCTTCACCTTTGCTCCTCACATCTGATTCAGCTCGGTGTTCGTCAGAAACTTCACTTTCTGTGCTTCAAATGTTTCCGCCGATTTTTAATTTCCACTTAACTAAAATATCGTTTTTTTTTTCTCTCACTTGAAATTCCACATGCCCTTTCATGCAGTCTGTAATACCCAAAATACTTCTCAACTTCTAGTGACCTGTACCTCACTTTCTTTATTCCACGCTTCAAACCTCTTGCAGTCCTCGTCTAGAATCCTAAGTAGTCTGCTCTGCTTCGGGCTATCTCACTCTTAAGACCTGTGTATCATTGAATGACTTCTGTCAAAATCTTTAAATAGTCCCTCCAAACATCATGCGCTTCTTATATGTCATCTGTGAGCTCTGTGAACGATGGTCTTTCTAAGAGGCTCAATGTGGCTTCGTCCGTCACATGTGGCCAAGTCAGGTGACACTTCAGGGTTCCGATACCTCTACCTTACCTCGGCATTTATTCGTAATGGGTTGTTGTGTGTGCTTGGCAGTCTGTCGAGCAGTTGGCTTGACAGCAGTTTTTTTCCCCTGGAGGTCAATTGAATGCATCTTTTGTGGGTTTCAATTAATCGCCCGAAATAGGAGACCCCTGAATACAACGACCCTTGCTTGATACAGTATATCAAATGTGTTTTTCTTACCCCAGCTGCTAAATCTCCGGTAGTACGTTGCTATTTCTCGATATCTCCTCGGTTAGTTTCTTCGGGGAATAACATTGTATTGAGGTTGGTTTTGATTTGTTGCTGCTTATGTGGCATAATCAAGTTCATCATTAGACATTTCAGGTTTCTGATACGCTCTTGTTACTTGGTTGGTCTGTTGTTCTTCAAAGCATGGACACATTTTTTTTTATGTCTGTAGACCTGTGTCTGTAAGGTGAACCTCTCCGTATGATTCTATAACATCTGCTCCCTCTTTTAGCACACGGATTCCTGTCCTGCAGATGCCCTATTGGTTATCCCTCATTATTTCTTGCCTGTCATAGTTGGTCTAAGATTTCCTGCCGCTAATCGGTGCTGTTCAGCATATCTATTCTGGCACATTTATTTCTTGCTCCCACACACCACCCACATTTTGTAGTTTAATATTACAGCCCTTATTAAAGGCCATCAGTGTATCTTCTCGTCATTGACTGGTTGGGTACCGCATACATGTCAGCAGACCCTGGTTTCGTTATAATCCACAGGCTGATCCGCTTTCACGCCACTTGTGAATGTGCACAACTCATCGGATGCCAAGGCTTGGCTTTTTGAGTAAAGAGATGTCTGAATTGCTTTTAACATTCGGAGAATGACAGCATGTGGCGGTCTGGGATTGTAATTGGTCTGAGTTTTATAACTTACTGCATGTTCAGCGTAATCTGTTTTGTAGCGCAAGTGGTAAACCTACCTTTGTAAGTTATCTATCCACAAGAAAAGCATCACAAAATTTCATTTCTCAGTATGTGTTCAGTCATTTAGTTTAGCAGTAAGTACAGTACATTCCATTTCCAATCCTGTTTTTGCAGTACATACATTTTTCAAGAAATGCATATAAGATACAATGTTACTTAGTTATTTGCATGGTGCTGAATACTGTGAAGTCAAAAGTGACCCGATTATAACTTATCTGTGATTGTGTCTTTTGTACATTGAGCCATTTAGTGCCTCCCGTGAACAGAGAACAGAAAATAAATTGGAAAAGCACATTTATTTTAATGTGCGCACGGGAGAGTGCAGTGATGTGCACGAGAGCTGCGATAAAAACTGGGAAGCCGTGTAATCAGCCACCCACCTCCTACACGACTAGAATAAAATCACCATTTACTCCAGCACAGAGAGATGACTTTTTCCAGACTATCTGTTTGGTGGAGAAAAAAACAACTAGCAGACATTCTTTCACTATGTACCATTAATTCGATACACAACAGGGAAAGTCCTTGATTCAGTCCGACCTCAGAAATGTGCTCATTTCAGTACCAGAGACTGAAAACTGCAGAAGGTAAGTGCGTATGGATACCTGCCCTGGTTTGTAGTTCTTATTTCCATTTATCCTGTGTGCAAATTCCACCCACACAGTGAGCAGTTTAGAGATACCACTTCATGCTAGAGATAACTGCATGCCTTTGGACTGTGGGAGGGAGATGTACAGGAAACCCACGCAAACACCAGTGAGAACATCCATACGCGACAGTGAGGAAGCAGGGGTGAGGGACTCTACCCCCATCTGTGCAAGCGTGAGGCCGCAGTGATGCTCTCTGATAGATCCCATAGATTTTTTTTTTGTCCCATAAACAACGGCAGGAACTACCCAGTGCGCACAGGAAGTCTAAGGATGCTTGCTTAATTCAGTAAAAATATTGCTAATTTATTGGTTGTATGACAAAAATTATTATTTAATTCCTTTGTGTACAAAAGTATATATGACATTAGAAACAAACAGTAGTTTTAAGTAAAACATTAATTTCAAATGATAATTAATTGAAACCCAAATAATAGTTGTAAAAGAGCTATTCTGACTTAAAAAGGTCATTGACAAGCAGCCTCATTGGAACCTATTTAATTAGTAACACCTTTGCAATCATATAATGCACCGAACATTTGTGTTTAGTGTCCCTTTGGGAACCAGTGACTACAACTGCGATTAATAGCAAGTTGGCAAGAACAAATTATGACACTTAAAAAATGTCTGAGTGCAAGATATGTGCAGATATGTTAATATCGCTTGTCAATGGACTTTTGAACTCTGGACTATGAAACCAATTAATTTGCCACATTTTTACATAAGCAAGTATCTCAGTACTTTCTGTGAGTACTTTCTGTGAGTACTTTCTGTGAGCACTCTTCGTCTTGCAGTTGTACCCCGTATCAGTGTGATTTGCAGTGATGGACTGGATGAGCGTTGTCTCAGTCGCGTGTTATTGCTCTACTAACTAAAGCACTTTCAGCTTAGTCTCACATCCCAAGGATTTGGCAAATTTGAGTTTTCTGTGGTTCTGGTCAGCCAGTGAACGTCCAATGAGCTTAAATGCAGGAGAATCTGGAGTCGGGTTGAGAGTCTTCCGTCGGTGGAACAAAAAACCTTCAGTTACAACACCAGAGCCTGTAAAACTCTGCAAAGGAGTAAACTTTACTTATTATGTTTATTGACAGCGCCTTCCACTCCTTGTGAAGCAGTTTGAGTTTGAACCAAAGCGACCCTATCAGCACCCCATTTGCACCCCATAATGGCCCTATTAGCAACAATTACACTAGTGTTGGGTTTGGCCTCATTCTTCTCATACTTTTTGGAGAACATACTGCAGTATGGAATCCAGTGATTGGCTGACCCAGACTGATTCTGCTTTTTCATTCGTCTAGAGTCGACGGGGGAGCCAATACGTCACCCTGGCACAGAGGATGAGCCGCTGATGCGATTGCAGCTTCAGCAGCCTGATAGTGAGGGGCTCTTTGCGTGTGCTTGTGACCACAGGGGCGTCAGCTCTGACCCAGGGGAGGACCGCTCTAAAAGCTCCTCCAATGACACACCTGCCCCAGAGAGGGCCATCTGTCAATCCTGCGTGAATGAAGATACTGCAGAATCCCAAGCTGAGAGCTCCACTGAGGAGGAAGAGGAGAAATATGAAAGGGGAGACCAAAATAATGTCTCAGATGAGCCTGTTCTGACCTTGATGGAGGTTGATGAAGAAGACAGCGTAGAGAAGGAAGAAGATGCTTCTGAGGATGTTTCTGAAAACCACTCCACAACAGAACATCGAACATCTGAAGAACCTGTCACAGCACCAGGAGACACTGCAGAATTACCCGAGAAAGTGGAAAATGCTGAGCCTTCTGAAGAGGATGTACAGGAGGACATAACTGCTAACGATGCTCACACGTATACCTTCAAATCAGAGCCGGCATCAGTATCTAAAGAGGACATAGAGATTCCAGAAATAAAAGCAGGAGATAAGGAGGTCGAGAATGCAGAAGGTTCTAAGGAAGAGGAGAATAATGCTGCACTGGCATCTGCAGAAGATGAACAACAGGAAGAAGAGACAAAAGGAACCAATGTGGAAGAAACCACTGAACCACCCATTGAGTTGACAGATAATCAGCATGAGCAGGGCCAGAATAATGCAGAGGTAGATGAAGAGGATCTGAAGTCCTTCAAGCGTGACATATCCTCAAATCAAGAGGAGCAGAAAGAGGCAGCGCAACTTGGAGAACCTAGAGAAACTGTGGAAAAGGAAGACCTCAAGGACACTGATACGTCTATGGGTGAAGACATGGATTCTATATTTGAATCTCAGGAACAGGCAGTTGTCAGTGGAGACCATAAAACTAAAGAAGAGCTAGATACTGAGGAGAATGAAGAGATGGAAGACGTTACTGGAAGGCCCTATTCTCAGAAGGCTGATGAGGCCAAGGAACACATCCAAGATGGAGAAGATAAAGAGGAACCTACTAAAGACACTAGCTCGACCGTGTCTGAGGAGGTGAACAGTCAGGATTCTGAGGGCGACAAAGCAAATGTCGAGGTGGAAACTGACCCAAATGTTCAGGACAAGAAAGAACAAGAGGAAGATCATGAATACCATATGGATTCTGTTGTGATGGCTGAAGTAGCTACAGAGGAGTGGGATCCAGTGGTGGAGACTGTTGAAGAGAACAGTGATGTTATTCTGGAGACTGTGGTAGAGGACAATGTTGCTGAGAAACCATCTGAGGGCAGCCACACGGGGTCTCTGAAAGGTACAGCTTACAGTTGCTTAGTGTAACACCATTCTAGATATGTATTCTTTACGCAAGTATAAATGTCATTTTTGGATTCTTTGACACATTGTGTTAGTATTGGAAAATAAAACACCACTGAATAATACTTATTATGGTAATGTCAAAAGAACAATTTCATGCTCAAATTTCACAACTCTGACCAGCAAAAACATTCTTCTTCGCATTCTGTTTGACCAAATGTTGAATGGGAAACGTTTCAAGTTAATGTTTTCTGTCCCTTCTTAATGCTACAGTTACAGTTAACATTTTTTAAGGTTGAACAATGAAGTTCATAAAGAGCAAAATGAAATTAGGATCAGCAAAAAAGACCCTAAAACTTTTTGGCCCTGCTCTCATGACCAGGGATTACATCGACATAACTGTCACTACCTGTCAGGCCAGAGGATCAGCCTCACAGTACCAAATCATATCCTGCTTCTACTGCATGGGGTGATGCCACCACCATCGTGGATCTCGATATGTTTAATATGCCACAATACAGAAGAAACAGTTCAAATTTTCAGAACCATTATGATTATCTGTCACATCTTGGAACACACCATGAAGCAGAAGCACATGAAGAAAAAGTTAAACATTTATTTTGCCAACAAGAGATACAAAACACAATGTGATATATAGACATAATACTGTATGCATGAAAATAAACATTAATATATCATCATAGGCGTAGCCTCGCAAGTTTTAACAGTGCTTGTATTACATATTGGTTTCAAAATGCGCAATAAAATATCTTCTCTCAGCACTGATGTATATCCATCCGGTTTGGAAAATAATTTAGTGCAAACATAGCATTGTATCTTTGGCTCACACTGATGTTGTTTGATCTACTAGAAATTCTGCTAATCCTCTGAATAAAAAGAAGAATCACAGAAGACATTTAACTATACTGATGTTAAATATTGTGATTCTTCAAGTCTTCAAGCACAGAGCATGAAATTCTTAAATTTCTCAGACATAAATTCTTCAAATTAAACGCAGTGAAACCAAACGGTGACATGAATCAGTAGTAAGTGGATTTGTTCTGATTAATTACAGTTGTAGGTTGTTATGAAGAGTCATAATTTCCGGCATTTCCAGGATTGCTGTGTCATTAAAGAGTGACAGTGATTATTTTAAGTAACCAACCAGGATATCTAAGGGACTCAGAGACCCCAACCCCTGCTCTTTATGCTATAACAGCAATGTCCAAAGTACTGAGTAGCTGGGTTGTAAGTAAATAAGATCGTTACTGTGCCAATTAAAGAGCACATCCTAAAGGAGGGGAAGTCAGTTACCCACCGGGCAGAAAAGAGCAATAAAACCCATGTGGATCTGTTCTTCATTCCTGCAGAGAAAGAGGGCAAAATGCTGGTCTCTCTTCTGCGAGACAGAACACATATCGAGGATACCCTGCGGGCTGCTGCTGATCAGCCCAATGACAAGTATGAAGGTGAGCAGCCACTAGAGGGTGCCAGAGATGCGTCACTTATGGAAGTGAGAAATCCGTTTCCCCAATGAAAAGGAGCTGTATGTTCGCAACATCATACCTGAGCTTCAAAAAAGACCAGGATGTACGAATGAACTTCTTGATATGTTGATGTTCATCTCATCTTCTCGTCACCTTATGATCTTCTCAAGAACTAATTTTCCTGTGTCTTCCACCCTATTCCTCTGTCCGTTTCCTCAGCTGGCCTCAAGAAGCTACGGAATATCTACCAAACGTCGATCAAGCCCCTGGAGAAGGCGTACAAGTACAATGAGCTGAGGCAGCATGAAATCTCAGGTAAGAACGTTCCTCCAGCCAAATGGGAGTTTGGACATTTAGCTTAGCCAACCCTGATCTTCTCCATTAACTGCCTTGCATCATCTGGCTTTTGCACAATAAATCAATGAAACACAACTCCAAAGCCTGACGTTATCATGCATTCCAGCCATTTTCACATACAAAAACCAGTGACTGCACATCAGTCAAATAAGTAGCATTTTGTTTGGTTTTGGCAAATACAGTATAATGTAATGCACGTCTAACTATGACTATTTATAAACTGTTTCTTTTTTAAAAAAAAAAAAAAAAAAGACGTTCAATGGTGATGTTACAAAACTTTGCTCTTTTTATGTTTTCAGTTTGTTAAATAAGTGTTATGCTTGTGAAAAATTGTCCTAAATCTGTTATCTGTCTCCCATTTTATGCTATTTAAAAAAAAAGAATCTTTTTTCATCTGGTGAAAACATTTATGCAAAAGCCAGCCCCTCCCCCACCCGTCGGGCTGTTCAGCCCCCCAGAAGAGAGCCTCACTCCAACAGATATTTGCCAATCATTCCTGCCCCAACAAACATGAGAATGATAAACCGCAGCATACAGCAGAATTCCTGTCAGTCTATTCCTAATTGTAAACCCATGTCTCTGTCTCAGCTAAACGCCAGAATCAGGAGTTCATTTACCCAAACAAGTAGACAGTTTCGGTCATTTCCCATGACACTGACACATTGTACTTACAAGTATCTTTCAGGCCACGCAGCTGTGTTCTGGACTATACAAGCTCCTATTGGTATTCTGGTGTTTCAGAAGTAGCCAAATGATTTCGATAAGTATAAAATAAGACATGTTCTACTTGCCTGCTATTATGTAGTGTAGTACCTTCTTTAGAATAACGAGACTAAAACAAAAGCTAAACATTCTCCACTGTTCATCAGCACGGACCTACAGAACACAGGACTGGAAAAATGTATATACACATTTATAACAAATAATAATGCATTTATAAAGCATCATAAACATGGCTATACATATTTATCAAATGGTATAACACATTATAGCCATGTTAATTATGCATTATGAATACTTTATGAAGCTCTCATCTATAATGCACTATAGATACCTTTATAATGCAGTACAAAGGATCCTAATTGTTTATAATGACTATTAAAATGCATTATAAAGGTATCTATAATATATTACAGATGAGAGGTTCATAAAGCAATCATAATGCATAACAGACATGGCTATAATGTGTGATGCCTTGTATAAATGTTTATAGCCATGTTTATAATGCTTTATGAATGCATTATAATGCATAATGAATGTGCTTATAAATTCCTAAAAATATGACCTTAAGTGTTGCCAAAAAAACTTTAAAAGATCTGAAAGCAATTAGGAGTCCATATAGCCCTCTAAAGGCTTGTGTCCAATGTTCACAAGCAGAGTTTTGTGAGGTCTCGGCTCTGAGAATGTGAGGAGGAACAGAGTCACGCTGGAGATACTCCACGGCCAACAGGACGCACCTCAGATATCCCTGAGCCGTGGCCATTGACCGTCTCCTGGAAATCGTCTGTGAGGCTCGCAAGATCCTTTGCCTTCCTGTGACTGAAACTTGCTGTGTGACCTTAGGGTTTGGATTGCCTGGCTGACATCGCGGGAATGTTGGATCGCCGGCTGACGGCAAGCCAGAGGACAGCAAAGGTGGCCATATTTAGACTTGGATCCACCTTCTTCCCCGTCTGTAGAATTTATAGTAACCAAAGGAAAAAAGTTAGCAGTCCAATTTGTGTTAAGTCCTCTTTTATACAACTATATTTATAGCTTGGTTGTCTCAGCCAAGCCAGTCTGTATAATTTATGTATCTATAAAACTTTATTAACTGCATTACTGTCTTACTATCAGCACTGTTTTCTTTACTATATAGGGTTTGAAACTTTTTTTGATATGTTCCAGTAGGCCCATAATTCACAACCTCTCAGATAATGCGATCCAGGATCATAATGCCAAAAAAAAAAAAAACAAGCAGGAAAAATTGTACCTACAAGATCAGGTGTCATAACAGAAGAAAGCTTGCCCTCTAGTGGTTGACCTTTTGGCTGAGTATAATACTGTCTTATCCGCCTTATCCGTCTCTGCTGAGGGAACACATTCCTATAAAGTGAAAGTGACCATAATGCCAAAGGTATCCGATGACACCCCAATGCCCAATGACATCGTTGCTATACTATGACTCTCGGCTTTGTGCTACAGATGCAGAGATTTCCTCCAAACCAATGGTGCTGTTTCTGGGACCCTGGAGTGTTGGCAAGTCTTCCATGATTAACTACCTGTTGGGACTGCAGGATACGCCGCAGGAGCTCTACACAGGCAAGTACTCAACACTTGCTTATCAGCCCTGAACTGATAAACTCACTTGGAGTTACGTGTCAGTAAACTCATTTATCGGTATTATGATGAATACAGGTAGTACAGCTAGGACACATAGACAGAAGGAGGTACCTGACACCTCTCCTTAAGGTTCCAATAAAAGAATGTTGTGATGGACAAAATGATACTTCTTGAACCATTTGCTGTATTTTTTTACCCCAGTAGATGGTCCTGTTGGTTTACTTTGGGGCATGCTTTGTTCCCCTTTTTGAATAGAGGGCACCATCTAGTGTAGGATGTTTCAATGTTGGTATCAACATTCCCCCCTCCCCAGGTGCTGAGCCCACTACCTCTGAGTTTACTGTCATCATGCATGGTGAGAAGACTCGCACCATCGAAGGCATTGTGATGGCAGCCGACAGCTCCCGATCTTTCTCATCGCTGGAGAAGTTTGGCCAGAACTTCCTGGAGAAGCTAGTCGGCATTGAGATGCCCCAAAAACTACTGGAACGAGTCACCATAGTGGACACGCCTGGGATTATCGAAAATCGCAAGCAACAGGAGAGAGGTAAGGCGAGGCCACAAAATTATTAGAATGGTATTTGGTAGTGATGACCTATTGAAACTTCATGAACTGCATTTCTTGATAAAAAAATACTGCAAATGGCTCATGGAGCTTCATTTAGCCATCACTAGTATTCTGGCGGCATAGTCAGTTTGCATGTGCCCTCTTGAAATCCAAAAACACACAACTAGGTTGATTTGTGTCACCTACATTGGCAATAGAGCATAGTTTTGTGTGTGACTATTTACCTGATGAATCGCCATCCCACCCAAAGTGTCACCTGCCTTCAGGATCACCATGACCCTTTAAGTGGTCATGGACAATGCATGGATGATCCAGTCTTGATAAAAATAACTGTGCACATACTCTTTGGTATAACTGTCCCTTAACAACTGTGTTTCCTGCTTCCTCAGGCTACCCTTTCAACGACGTCTGCCAATGGTTCATTGACCGGGCGGACTTGATATTCTTGGTGTTTGACCCCACTAAACTGGATGTTGGCGGTGAGCTTGAGATGATGTTCAGGCAAATGAAAGGTCGTGAGTCCCAAATTCGCATTATTCTCAACAAGGCTGACAGCATGGTCCCCCAGGACCTTATGCGTGTGTACGGCGCCCTCTTCTGGAGCCTGGCCCCACTCATCAATGTGACGGAGCCCCCCCGCGTCTATGTCAGCTCCTTCTGGCCCTACCAGTATGCCCCTGACACCAGCTGGGAACTCTTCAAGCGTGAGGAGATCTCCCTTTTGGAAGACCTCAATCAGGTGATTGAGAACCGACTGGAGAACAAGATCGCTCTCATCCGTCAACATGGCATACGCGTTCGTGTCCATGCGTTACTGGTGGACAGGTACGTGCAAACGTTCTATGAGAAGACTGGCTACTTTGGTGACCCCGAGTTGGTGTTCAAGGAGATTGTGGATGACCCCGACCGCTTCTACATCTTCAAGTCCATCCTGGCCAAGACCAACGTCAGCAGGTTCGACCTGCCAGACCCTGAGGCCTACCGGGACTTTTTTGGCGTCAATCCCATCAACGGCTTCAAGCCGCTCTCTGCCCATTGCCCTTTTTGGGGCCGTTGCTTGTTGAATAAGATTGAGGCAGCCATTACGGAAGAGCTTCCGGGCCTACTCAGCAGCATGATGGCCGGCAGGGCCCCTAGTCTCTCCTGCGAGGGCACGGGCTGCAAGGAAGAGCCAAAGAACCGTTACCGCAGACACTGAAAGGGGAAATAAGTAAGCAGACAGAGAGAGTGGTCCTTAACAGTAGAGTAAGAGATAGAGAACAGGACAGTGTCACTGACATATAACACACCCATTCACTCTCCTTTATCCAGCACGGTCCAATAGAAACTACAGGAAGCATGAAAATGTGTGAGGAAAATGGCAGCAAGTACATTTGTCATAGTCCGTATTTTAGCTCATTCAGAAGTATACAATCGGTTTGTATACAAAAATCTTTTTTTTTCCAGCTTTTTACTTGTAGTTTTTATATATTTCAGTTTCCTTCCTATCCATTAAGGAGGTCAGCAGTTCAGAGTCCTGTGCTTAGGTATTTTATTTATTGCAGTATTGTTTTCTTTTTGTGACTAAGTTTGTCGGCTATGTTTATTTCGAAACAAGACCCAGTATCTCATAAGGTTTATTGACCAACTGTGTACACTTGTCTCTGTATATCAGGCAAAAGGAGATTAAAGTCACTGTTGAGTCCTAAAGCTAAGGCTGGCTGTTTCTGTTCCTGCATTTCTCCAGCTTCCGGCTGCATGCGAGGTTCCATTGGGGTCTCAGTCAGGCGAGATGTCAGTATTTGATAATTACCTGGCCGTGTATTCCATGTCGCTACGGTGGCCGTATCAGTCATCCTAGACATGCGAAACATATGAATAATATAAGCAAATATTTAATCAGTAGTCTAGTGCAGAACCTAAGGTGCTAGTAGTGAGTGATTAAGTAAGCCGGTGGGTTCTTGAGAAGGATGCTAATGTCAAGGGCACTGCAAGAGATGTTTGGTCCCAAGAAATCATATCACATTGGGACCCCAACCCAGAGCAGTCCAATTAGCTTCCAGATTTCTTTTAGGTCCACTGTCTCCCAGGGATCCTTGGGATCACCCTAACACCCCCCCCCCTTCCGCTGAAGCACCCAGGGGAAGACATGTAAACATGAGGAGAACCAGCACTGAAGGACAGCCATGGAGGCGTGAGCCAACACGCCACAATAATAGGTAGCATGTAATAAAACAATGTGATTTATTTGTGACAATCGAGCCATATTATTAGGTATCTGCCAGGCACACCAGTTACATAATTACCACTGAAAAAGAAGAGTTTTTCCTGGTCTCAAGGAAATAATTACATCTTTAACCTTTTTATGTCTTTAAAAACACAAAATAATCTCTATCACCTGATGATAAAAAATGACAATAAAAGTTATATGAATGTAATTATGTATTACATCTCATTTACTAAGAAGTGTTCATTCCTAGCACGTTACATACCACAGAATACTGGATTTTCCTTGTGTAGGATACTCTGTTTCAATGAAGATACATTAAAACCACTTATTAAAAATAAAGTATCTGTTTATAGGTAGGGAGGTAAGTATTTCAATAAATTTTCTTTTGAATGACATACGGCAAGACAATCCAGATTTCAAGAGTAGTAAGTAATTTCATAAAGACAAATACCTAGACTGCAATTTATTAGTGCATTATATTTGTTAAGATCTAAACTAATTTCTTAGAAGTGTGGTTTACTAATTAGTTTCATAGGAGCAAGTTTCAAATTGTTTTATTGATAATCCATCTATCTATAGGCCTATTCCAACGTCATGACTGAAGGTTTGTTTAGAAATTAAAATGACAGTTACAGTATGTTTAGTTACTTGAGTGACAAACTTACCGTAAGGAGCACAGACTGTCAAGTGACTCTTTTTCTGAAGTGACGCACCATGGTCAGGGGCTACACAGTCGGATTCCTTCTGGTCAGCCAACACACTACCCGGTCTGGTACAAGTGGAGATGTTTTTCGTTACTTGTTTTCTTGGTAGGTGATTTAGCTGAAATGTCCTCAGACAAGTCAATCTTATTGCAATGTCCAGTTGTCACAGGACGACTAAGTAAAAATTCAAATGTAACGAGTTATCTAAATGCCTGCACAAATAAAGTCCCACTGTGACCAGGCAAAGTCAAATGCAGACAATTACCAGATGTGCTTGCTTGTTTATAAAGTTAACGACATCATACGCCAGCTGCCCTGTCTTGGAGTCACGTGTGCTGTATATAGAGCTTGCGCAGTTTCACACTGCGTCCACCAGGTTGTGCCATATCTCTGTAAGGCGCCCTCTGAGGATTCGCAAATCAGACCCTGCCGTGTTTACCAGTGCATTTAATAAGGGGCACAAAAAATCAATAACGCTAAAATGTTATGTCATGCTGCAGTTTATATCTGGATTCAGGGCGCATTACTTCAAAGTAATTTGCGGCATATGGCATTTATTTGCCTTAAATTTTGGAGACGATGCATGTAGGGTTCATAACCTTGCAGATCAGACAAAATCAGGGCATCATAAGAAAACCGACAAGAACCAGATGAGACAGCCATATATACAAAAGAAAAAATGGCGGCAGTTTCGAATAGTCTGTTTTTGGTGTAAGCTGGCATAATGGCTACCAGTTCAAGGATTGGTTGTTTGACACCCAGAGGTGTAGTGTAACTGGGGGGAGAGAATGTCTAACTCGTCATTGTTTAATTTGGCTTATTTCTCCCCCCCCCATAAATGGACCTTTGCTTTAATATTATTGCACCGTGTGTACCCCCCCATATCAAACTCTCCTATTTCCACATCTTCCCGTGGTCCCTGGTGTTAAGCAGCGTCCTCTGCAGTCCGAAAACGCCGGGGTCAGATGGTGTTTATAAATGGCCCGCAGCCTGTCTCCCCCGTGATGTGCACGTGCAGGTGTCCCAGTGGCTCAGCAGGTACGGTCACGTGACCTGTGAACTCTGTCCTCCTGGCTGTCAGCCACCCCCGCAGCTCCATCCTTTCTAGGTATTCAGCGCTCAGCCTCCAGAAGGTACCTCATACAGGTGTTTTTATTAGCATTTTATCAGTATC
>JAODKF010000103.1:4485143-4523595 GCA_026779585.1 Mormyrus proboscirostris
ATTTTCAATGCATCACCTGAATCTCCCCATAAATTGGCTCATGCCGACAAACGACACATTGCATTTTGAAATTAATCGGCGCAACAGTCCTTGGAAGTTGGAGGCTATAATCTTTATACGGGAACGCGAGGCACCGAGCGATGCTCTCAAATTACAGGTGCACGACTTGCTAAGGGGACTGTGCATTGCTGTGTGGATCACAGCAACATGTGAGGTGGGGTGGTGGAGGGGGGGGGTTACAGGATTGCAGGCTTCCCCTCTTCCTAAATTGTTCTTGCTATTTTTGTTCAAGTGCCTTCATGATCAGTAATAACACAAAAGGAGTCTGACATAAAGAGGAAACTGAAGGAAGTGAATGGCTTATGGGAGATTGGAGCATAGATCCTCCCCGAACCGCCACTTCTGTCGGTCAGCTGGACCCAGCTTGGTTGCGGTCCTCCTGCCAGTGACGGTTAAGAAACGGTCGGTCCGTGCGAAACTCAGACACGTGGACACAAGCCTGGGTTGGGGGTTGGTGTGAAACTAAGGAGCACAAGAAATTCTGTTTTTTTACACCAGTATTAAGACAACAAAAGAAGGAAACAAGTTTAGCCTGTGTGTGTGTGTGTGTGTGTGTTTGTGTGCGTCAGTGAATATATCTGAATACGTTTCAAGAACAGCCACAGGCAACCCTAGTCTTTAAAAAAATCATTTTAAAAAAAAAGATGCACCCCTATCGATTACACATAGATTTGAAATGTCCCTCTGGATTTGAGCAGGTGGAATATGGATGAATCGATAGATGGATTCGATTTGTAGCCTAATGCTAAACAGGTATAATAATAATTTGGGAATAGAAAGTAATTTTGTCCCAGTGAATTATTAATGATCACTGTGGATGGGTACTGTGACAGGTGCAGTTCATACACCGGCAGCCCACCAACTATGTTTGGGGCAGGGGGGGCTAAGCTTACCTGGGGTGCCGGGCGTGTGCTGGGAATGCAGGGACTGGTGGGGGGGGGGGGGCAGTGTGTGGCTCAGTAGGATGGTGCGTGATGAAAAGGTCGCTGGTTCAAATCCCAGGGTCAGCAGAGTGATGTCACTGTCGGGCCCCTGGGTGAGGCCCTTAACCCCCACAGAGTGATGTCACTGTCGGGCCCCTGGGTGAGGCCTTTAACCCCCACAGAGTGATGTCACTGTCGGGCCCCTGGGTGAGGCCCTTAATCCCCAGATGGTCTGAGGACCGGCTGACGCTGCTTTTGCAAAAATGCACATTACTTTGGGTAAAAGCAGCTGCTCACTAAATTTTAAAACCTGTAAATGTAGTCAGACATAAACATGAATGATCCTCAAAAGGAAAATATGAACCAGTGGTGACACCTGAAGGGGAGTTTTATTCGCTCTCTTCTAGTCGGTTCCCAAAGCACTTGAAATGCTGTGAACGGGCGCGTTGCAGCCCCGCCCCTTGCTGGGATTCTGCAGTTCTCCGCACTGACGGACTGATGCGGTGGGCGGACAGGCCTCATCCACAGCCAACAGCGGCACAGACCTTCCAGGTCAGGATACTGAATCATGGGGAGTTTAGTGACCACACTGGCCATGATTCTGCGGCAGCCTTCACTCACATTGAGCCCTAAGCTAACATTTCTGGGTTACAGGTGCCTGCCTTTGCAGCCACTCTACTATGTTTATGACATCAAATTTATGATGAATGATGTTAATATTTGATTAACGTCCTCTTTCAACAGTCAGCTAGTTGGCCTGATGGTGGCTCACACTAATCGCGGCCTGCTGAATGGCACAAACCTTCCCCATTTTACAGTTTAGGGTGTGTTACCGCGGTGAAGCACTCATGTTTGCTCTCGTTCAGTGAGATGTAACCGTAGGTCAGCATAGCTGAGGTCTAGCCCTTTTTGTTGCAAAGGGTGGCTGTTCCAGTGAGTCTTCCCGCATCACTCAGGCTCTTCATATTTGTTCCCCGAAAGCCGGCATTACCTGATCTTTGCGACCCCAAAGCTTTTTTAGGAGACTCTCTGTAGTTTACAGCACAAACACACACATACTCTGTTTCATTTTTAAAAGTGGTCACCGAATCGTTCTTGTTGCCTTCCTCTGACAAGTCTCTCTTTTTTTTTTTTTTACTGGATGAAGGTTTTCCTTGCATTTTCAAGGTTTTCAGAGCCAGTCTTTATTGAAACATCTAAATTTAAGACCTTAAATTTACTCTCGTAACCTTTTTAAGATGAATACACTGCATTTTTCTATCTGAAAAATTTGAGTAGATTTTCTACTTGCAAAGTAAGACTGGTCGTGTTAAGGATATCTGCCTTTTCATGCTATTGTGAATTGATATTAATAGCATTTTAGTGGTAAATAGAACAATACTGCCCTGCATATTTCACAGTATTGTGTTCTACATTTTCCTGGTGCTGTATGGTCTTCACGTACTGTACCGTAAAGTACCGGCATTTCATGAAGCATTTCGTAAAGGTGCACAACACAGAGGGGAGCTCCATGGGAGAGATGCATCCCGGCTGATCTTGCTGCTCCTACAGTCGCAGCCTACTCTGGTGTAGGAGACCCATAATGGCCGAGAAGGACAGAGGACCACGGTGTTCAGGGTCCGGGGAGGGGGGGCATTTGGGTCAGAGTGAGAATCCTGAATCGAGCAGTGAGAATCCTGAATCGAGCAGTGAGAATCCTGAATCGAGCCTCCCTGGCTCTTAGTTTTCCATCTCTGTTCTGTTAAAAGGCGACTGAAGTCACTAAGAGGTGCGTTTCCCTCGAACTACAACAGACAGAAAGTTCTTCTGAGTTCAGAAGAAGCCTGAGGAGCTTTGACCCCACCTGAGAGCTCCGCTGCTTGCTAGTCCACTTCGCTTCCTATGGCTGCTACACTTGTGTAAGTGTCCACCTGACGGTGAGTTCGCAGGGCGTTTGCACCCTGGCAGCCTAGTAGAGCCAGTGAACCTTTTCTTACACCCTCGTGTCTGTGCATCCATTGATCTCGCTTAGCTGGTATACCTTATGATGTAGCCTCTGTCTCTAAAACAAATAAACCTAATAATCCTGGGGCCAAGCAGGAGGCTGTGGAGAACTGTGGTCCTACCTGAAAAGGCAGATACCAGAAATACTCAAAGTGACCGTCAAACGCAAAGCAGTACTGGACTCTCGTGGAAGAGGGTTCAGAGAGTAGGTGCTGAGGGTCTCCGTGGGTGTGCAGATACCAAAGTTACTGGAGAATGTCTTTTTAATTATGCGTCTCTTGCCACTTCTCGGGTCGGCAACAAACTCTGCAGGAGATGGGAGATCCCTGTCTTGTATGCCTATACTTTGTTAATGTGACTGGGTCATGTGTTCATGGGTTTGGGGGGGGGGCATTTTTTATTTTCCATTTTGCAGTCTTGTTTCTGCTGAAGCATTTGAGCTGAACTACATGCCAAAGAGTTGTGACTGGTAGATGAGAAATGTTTTTTTTAAAGGTAAATTTATCTTGTGCACATTACCGATCATGTATAATTCATGAACACAGGAACATAATCTGTATACATTTGCACAAAGCTCTCACTGTGTACATATGCATATATAGCATTATCATATGTTTACATATCTTTTAATTTTTTTATTTATACCTGTGCATGTGCCAGATTTTTGGGATGAAAAAGGCGTGACAGACAAATGTGTCTGATGATATGGTAACGCTTTACATTAACTGCACCCTTATAATACCTTTATAATGCATTTGTAGAACATTTAGTGCACCTTCATAATATATTCATAAAGCATTCATAGAACATTCATAAGCAGCATGTATGTATACCTTAACATCCTAACACACTTTAACAGCTACAGTATAGATGAATAACAAACATTATAATTGTATAATCATATAGTGTTTGTTCTTAATGTATATTAAAGGCGTTAAGGCATGTTAGGATGTTAAGGTATATTTAAATGCTGCTCACAAATGTTCTATGAAAGCATTAGGAAGGAGCCCTAAATGTTCTACGAATGCACTGTGAAGGTACTGTTAAAGTAAAGCATCACTGATAACATTGTGTTTCATTGGGGGTGGGGCTAATTAAAGGGAACTAGCCTAGTCCTTTACTTTCATTTTTGGCTCTGAAAAAGTTGTGCGCTGTATTGAATTAGACAAGAGTGGATCAATATTTGATATAAAAATATGTGCGTAAATGACCCGAGATATCACCCACCCCCCCCATGACACGATGGACTGATTAGGGTGATGGCTTCTAGGTGAACCTAGAAGTTGACGTTGCGTGCTTCATTTTTAGAGGAATCCATGTTGACTTAATTTTTTTTATGCTGCCTAATCACAATGTTCAGGTAAAAAAGTGTTTGGTAGATTCCAAGAAGACTGTGGCCCCATCCAGGAGGAGGAATGTCATGATCAGGTTTCAGTTTTGTCAACAATTTTCTCTCTTCCAATACAAAATGACCAGGTACAGAAATAATAAAAAGGTAAATATACTGTTGTTCTGTTTTATTTGTAAAAAACGTGTTGTATTCATTCTTAAAATTGGTTGTGAGCAGGATTTCTAAAAGTAATTGCCCATGATTTTCTCTTGTTTTCTCAATGTTTTAATTTCCTAGTTTTTAAGAGATGTAATTAGCACACAATTTGACTTGTTGATATTAAAGTGGGTTTGTGTTTTATGCTTATGTCTGTTAATTTCCTTTAATATACAACCATGTAATCAAATCGTGAGGTAATTAACTAATATGACACTGACCTCCCCAATGATCGTTCGATATTTGGGTGGTGTGGGGTGCTGTGTGGTTCTTCCAGTTAGTAATCGGTCACTGTGTCCAGAAAGCTGTGATGTTGGAGCCTGCAGCCAGGATTGAGCAAGGCCTCTAACCATAACTACTCGCCCTGTGAGAATAAGGAAGGGATACAGCTCCAAGGATTGTAGTATTGCTTGTAGTTTGAGTCCATAGAACCTCACTGGATGATCACTTTTGGTTTCTTGTTCCGGAGTAAATTGTCAAAACTGTATCTTTGCCCTGTAACCTGCATGTACAATTGATGCATCCTGTATGTCTTGTATACCTTATGTCTGTCTCACAAACATTACCTGAATCTGTAGCCTTATCTGTACCAGTTTAGACAATAACTCATGTTCTAGCTATTTGGGGATATTTATGGTTTCTTCAAAACTTTGCTCTTTCGCAAAACCGTGTTTTACCGCTGAAGAATAACATTTCTAATAGAATGATCATTGTTTTAGGGATTAAGAATTATACCCATGTATTTCTTCATGATGAACAATAATTTTTACACCCATATTGACCGTTTTCTGAAACTATATAGTGGTTTTTGTGGAAACCTGTAGAACTTCTCTTGACCACAGGTATGGCAAACTAGTCAATGGTAGGTATACTAATACATACTGAGTTTCAGACCCAGACCAAAATTTCAGTTGAAACTAGCTGAACATCCAACCCAGCTGTTCACAAAATGTGACACGAGAAGACGAATCTTAAGCAGGAGAACATCGTATAGAATGTTGTAAATTATTCATTTATGTCTGACAAATATTTAATGCAACTTTTATGAAGGCAATGAAAAGTTCATTTTGCCGTTTGTCACGAAACAGATGTTAACGCTAGATCAGAATAATGTGCGAGTATAGGAATGGAATTTGTAAAATTAACATTCTCTGACATGTTACATAATGCCTCACATATTGATCCCGCCAGGACGTGGGATCTGACAGATGTACTAATTACCCTGCCACACGCTTACTGTTAGACGTACAGCACACCGGCCACATTATCGATCTTTATTTTGAAGAGGGGGGGGGTGTTTAAAAAGAGATGTAAAAAGCACGGTTTTCCTCCGCCCCGAAGGATTTTCGCGTCAGATTCGGCGTGACGCACGTCGGGCTGTGTTACATGGGTTTGCGTAGGGCGTGATTGCGCGGCCCCTCCCCCTCCACAGTCTATCTGGGAAAAAAAAAAAGAAAAAAAAAACTTTTTGTATCGAAGGAATCAACAGCCGCCATCTTGTCGCGGCTGAGAATCGAGCTTTCGGCGTAGCGTTATTTTTTTTTATTCGGAAGCCGAGCATCCGAACCGACGCCGGATGGTTTTAGACCGCCGAGCGGCGAAAGCTTGGCTGAATTTAACGACGTTTCTTGCAAAATAATAATAATATTATTATTAACGCCGGGCGCTGGCTCGGGCTTTCCGTCGGCTAGAAAGCCCCAGTGTATCTATTTTCCCCTTCAGAAAGCGCCGCTTCTCTTGGCTGCTCGGTTCCCAGCCGTATTGTTTACCGGGAGCCGCCGCCGGGGAGACAGTGAAGGGGCGACGAAATAGCGGCGGTATCGGTCTTTTCCCTCGCCGGTGTCCTTTACCGGAGACCTATATGCATTTTGCAGCAAATGGATTGACGTCAGAAAAAAATGGTTATTTAAAGATGCGAATTTAAGGACTCGCGGGGGGGAAGGAGCAGAAAAACCCCTCGCGGGTGGTTTTTAAATTTATTTTAAATTTTAATCTTCGTTTTTTTCGAGGTACAATAAATTTGAGGGGCGATTATTAATGATAATAATGTGGGTGTTGGGTGTTGGATTATCATGGGGTGAATGGCGGTGGCGAAGCGGGGCGCTGTTGCTGCTTTTTTGAAGCGTTTCTCCGCTCGCTGCTAGCCTACTAGCCGGCTAGCAGATACACCCCCCCTCCCATTTTAAACGTGCAGGGCGGCCTGTCTGGATTTCACCCGCTGCTGAGTGTGTGGGATTTCCATCTTATTACTTTACAAATTTTAAACCTAAAAAATTACACCCGATTATCTGAGAAGAGAGGCGCGGTACCCCCCAGAATGGCAGACTTGTTGGACGTCGGACCCCCAAACCCGAAGCGGCCGAAGCTGAATTCACCTGCGCTGTCCGCCTCCGATGGTCCAGGTGAGGAAGGCGCTCCTCCGTGTCTTCGGTCCCGGTGCATTTTGATGGGTAAAGCAGTCGGCGATGTTTCAGTCCTTAATGCTCAGTACGTTGGTGTGCAGAAGCATTGAGTGCTCGGCCGGATCGCTAGGTATACTGCTTTTCATTTTACATCTTAACTTATGCATGTAGCCGTGCCTTGGCTGATCTTGACAGTTCCAGCTCTCCGCAATCATGGATGCATCTCCCCAGCGGTTCATCAACTGCATACGTTTTTCAGTGGGACAGAAAGCCTGGGCTTTTTTGGGAATGGGTATGGACCAGCTAGACACGTTCATCTTTGCTGTGTGGGGTCCAGGCGAGCCCCGTGCGGTCGTCCGTCTCGTTGAAATGTTATTACGGTCCGTCTAATGCGTGAAGACATCAGCTAGTGCCGGTTAAGCGGCGATCTGACGGGGTTCATTCAACGAAGCTCGTCCAATTTGTTCCTAAGAATAATCCATGTTTTATTAATTATTTTTCTTTTGCTGGTGCCATAAACTTTAGCGCCATTTACAGATGGGGCGCTTTGCCTGTCAGCTGTGAAGCTTGTCCTTACAGTTTATTTTATTCTGCGTATCGGCATGGGGGAAACAAACTGTTCCTATCTTTGTGACTGAAGTTGGATGATGCTCTTACTCGATCTGGGGAAGTCTGAGGGAGGGGGGGGTCCGACTCCATGTGTCTTTGCGATGCCGTCGAAATATTTGGCTTCGTCGGAAATGTGATTTACTGCAAACGTAGCTGTGATAGAAATAGACACGCCACAGTAATTCATATGACTTAAATTAATGCGTTTTGTGGTGCCATTTTTATTTTTGAGTGAGGGGGTGGGCGTGTCGATTCTGCCCGCTTAATAGGGGGGATTATTTCATCGCGAGTAACGCAATATTTCATTGCCTTCCCCCGTTCCCCATCTTTCGTGCTTTTTGTAGTTTTCGGCGTAGTGACTGTCGGAGCCATTTCATCCCGGATAAGCTATGCAACCAAACCAGCCTGTAGAGTTGCGTTGAGCAGTTAATGTCCTCCTAGGCAGTTGATGTAGCATTATAGTGGAAGGTTTTTATCACCGGATCATTGCCGGCTCTTTTTTTGTGCGACATCCCTTGGTTCGGTGTTGTCCTCTGGTTTGTCAGCCTATTCTTTGAGCTTCAAGGGCTGTTGCATTACTTAGATGATTAGATCCAATCAAAGCATTCCTGTACTTGGTGTTGGAGGTTTTGGATGCGTTTTACGGGGAGTTGATGCATCATTTGTGGGATCTGATCTGTTACAGTCGATCTATGTATGGCATGCCGGATTAACTTTCATGAACACCTTCCTAAAGAACTGTGGTTCACAGGGACACGTCTGACCGTTACAGTTGAATGTTTTGATAGTGACTTTGACAGCAGATAGTTTATCTGAAGAATTAATTTCGCATCCAGTTCCACGCAGCACAATTTTAATCGATCCGTTTTTGTACTCTAAATTGGATCTTCTGGCAGTTTGTACAGCGATAGGAATGGTTCACATAGAGAAATGTGCTCTGAGAAATTAACTAGGATTATTTATGTCCATCTGAAAATGGGAATATTTATCCATAATAACTGGTTCTAATGAAGGCATTTGCAGACAGAATAGATACGAACAGTCATGCTTTTTTATTTCTTGGTTGTTTCACAACTGCATTTAGTTTTAGGTGTCGGAAGGTGTTTGAAATGCAGCCCTGCAGAATTCTCAAGTAATACTGAGCAAGTCAGATTCAGACCTTGCAACAATATTTGTGTGGTCAGTTTAACTGTTTTGATTGGCTTTAATGATGTTTGGATGATTTGCATTTGCATTAGATTTATTTATATAGCAAATGCTTTTGTCCAAAGCCACACACAGCTAGTCAGATAAAGCATCAGCGGTGTATTCATTGTGGAATTTACCATGTGCACTAAGGAATGAGGCAGAAAGAATCTAGTTAAAATTCAAAATATACTGTCTGTTGAGTTGTGCTTTTATAGGTTAGATTGTGTGGGGAATTGTGTTGGTGGGTCTTCCTAGGGATTTTAGGATGTGGTGTCTGTAGCTTCTGTCCTTCTGTTTCACTACTGCTTAATGATTTTACACACTTCAAAGGCACCGTAACGTTAAGTGTGTGTGTTTGTTTGACTGGATGGAGTGCTGAATTATTTTGAAACTCAGCTCTGAGGTTTCTTTGAATTGAATGCATGTCAGAAAATGTAGATGTTTGGCACATTTTTAATCTCTTGCGTCTTGAATATTCTGCACAATAATCTAAAACTTAAAAGCTGTATTACTCCAAAAATAGTCATACTTGTCATTAACGTATTTTTGGATGTTTTTGATGAATGAGTCTCTGTACCTTTAGCTCAGTTGACTCTGCCGTATATTTTTTTTGTAAATACATGAAATCAGGTTTACACACCCATGAGCATTAACCCTCATTTTTATCTGTAATGCATACACTAAATGATGTGGACATTTTGGCTGATGCTGGGAACTGATATATTTTTGTTTAATATTACAGATACTAATAATGGACTAATCTCTAACCTCTACTGATTTGTAGTGACGATGACGCTAGTGATGTTATTTCCTAAGAGTCTCTGAATGTGCGAAGCAGCAACATCATATAATGCGAAGAGTGAGACATCAGTACACGTAATACCGACCTGGGAGACTGTAGTGAGATTCCAAGTGGTGAAAAATTTCCTTTATTTTAGCTCTGGTGCTGCTAACTTAGCATGTTGGTCTAAATATCGGCTTGCATTATCAAGTTTGACACATGGGTCCGATGTCTTGATTTTTAGCAAACACTGACCAATCCGATAAGTTAACTGATATATTGTGCATCTCTAGCTTTCGAATGACACATGGTGTACTGCTTGTGTGTATAATGGGGGGGCTCTTCTACCTTTTTGTGAAAAGGTGGCTCTGATAGACTTGGCTTCTGTGTGCTTTAAACGTTGACCAATTGTAGTGTCCACCTAAGGACAGCTGTACTCTCTCAATGTTCTGTGTCTTCGGAGAAGTAATCTTAATCTTTGGAGAAGTATTAATTTACACGCAATATCTTCCATCAGTTCTGAGAGACTCCCACCGGTCCTTTACAGTGGAACACCACTAGGTAAGCAATAGAAATAGAATTGGTCTCTTCCTTGTTGTTAGCCTTGAGGTGAAAAGAAGCAAACTCTCCCAATAATGGGGTAAAATTTAATGTACACTTGGTGTGTGTGGTGGGAAAAAAATGTTTTCATCTCGCTTGTTCTTTTGGAGTTGGTGGTTTTCTGTTCCTCAAGCTGTTCTGTGTTGTGACAGATTCCTTAATAATGGAGCGTGGTTAATTATACGTTTTATTATTCGGAATTCTGGCAGGAAGCACTTACACTTGTTTTGCTTAAGGTATTAATTTGTGTTTTTCCGGGGTTGTGTAGGACTGTGGGCTTTGTTGGCATTGTGTCATGGACTGTCAAATGGATTTAGATAAAAGGGTAAGGCATCTTCTCATTAGGCGTGCAGCATTTCTCTTTATGATGTACTGTGAAGGTCTCACCATGCACTAGGTACATACCCTTAGACCTTGCTTAGACTATAAATGGCCATTAAAAATGCAATGATAAGGATTTTCGTTTTTGTATCTGGCTTTTAAGATTTTACTCCCTGCTAACATGAAAGTCGAGGTTACTTTTCACAGTTTGCAGTTGCATGAAAGGACCCAAAGGACCATTTAACATCAGCTTTAGTGAATCAACTAAATTAATCTGAAGCAGAGTAATTCCAATTATCAGTAGTCTCTCGCCAAAAGGGTGCACTTTTATTTGTGCATTGTTGCTTTCTCATCACTAGCAGCTCATTTTGATGTGGCTTCTCTGAAGTGCAGTCCTTTTCTCTGCCTTTCTTTCTATTGGTAATCTTTCTCTCCCGTTCATTCTTTCCTGATGTGTTCCGCACTTTTTCACTACAAGTCTGGATAAGGGAGCAGAACTGCAATGGAATTTGGCTGGATATACTGCAGCAATGCAACATCAGCACCTCATGCCTGTTGTTTATGTGCATGCCCTTAACTGAGCTGTTCTTGTTAGTCAGTGGCTTAATCTGATCTCTTTGAAGTAACTGCTGACTGAAAGCAACGGGGAGAAAATGATTCAGCGTAGATGGTTAACCAACTTAACCAGGCATTGCACCTTTTTAACTTTCTTCCCACAGTCCATTTTGCGGTTGAGCAATGCAGTGATGTCGGAGTTTGGGGCCTCTGTCATTTACCACTGTCAGGTTATCATAGTGAAAGTAGTGCAGATCTGTGCAAATACTTTTTTTTTTTCTTTGTTTTGGGGTGTATGAAGTGTATAATTTTCTAAATTGAATCTAACACCCTCCGTATGTTTACATGCACACTAAGAACATCGAAATATTGTGGTAGTCTGACTAAAATCGGACACTTAACGTACATATAAACATGTTAGTCTGACTGAAATCGTAGTAAATGAAATTTCTCGAAGACAGAGTAAGATGACCAGATAATGCAATCGGGAATCAGTTTACTCAAAGGCGCTCTTGCGCATGCGCCACAGTTTCCTCCCTGGGATTTGACCCGGAAGTAACAGGAGACGCCAGTACACAGAAGAGGCATGGAGCATAGCAGAGGTTGTGTCGTTGGTGCACTCCAGCACCATAAGACGGTGTCGTCTGTCTTCGAATAACACCATAGTCGCAAGGAGTATCGTGCCTCTCATTTGAGTAACATAAATAAATAAATAAATAAATACAATGTATAGCACGTACAAAATGTACGGTGCTTTAAAGCTGTTCAAATTACTGCTCAATTAAAGGGCATTTTTAGACCGCAGCAGGTACCACACTTTTGCTACTTCAAGAAGGTACCAAGAGTATGGTACTTTGTGGTGTTGGTTTTCCACTGGCATAAAAATTGGTACCGGTGCTGGATCACATCACAACTTGAGGCAGGTAGTTTTGTACTGAATTCTAAAAATGGCTGTAGTATATTATAGGGCTGGACAATGTGTGATATTAATACCAACATCGCGTGTTATGTACATGCAATTCTTACATCACCAGTCAGCTTGACTAAGGCTTTTTCTTACCTTCAGTTTAGCGTGGATATTAATGCACAGGGAGTTTCTCGCTAAAACATTTTTACTCTGTCAGGGGAGAAAAACTTTGCAAGTTTTGCAATTTTAATGTTTGTTCCATTTCAAGGTTATCTATGTTTCAAAATCAGTTTAAAGTTTACCTTCTCTGCTTTTGCATGAGCGCTGCATGTGATCTCCAAGACAATCATCATCATTGTCATCCTTGCTGTTTAAATCACCCCTAGATGGGTTCGTGAGAAATTTATGTTGAACTCCTTTTTTGTTTTATAAATACCCTGAAATTTATTACAACAAAATGACATTGCAATATTTGAAAAAAAATCCAATACTGTGCTGTCATAGTATATTATACATAATTCTTTTCTTATGCTATCCTGATCTTATATCTGTTCTTCTGACCAGATTACACTTAATTTTTTCCCTTTTTTCCCCCCATCTATGTACATTTTTGCATCTGTGATGTAGTAGGTCAATTGGAAAAAGCCCAATACTAACAAGCTGAGTGGAGCCATATCGCCACATATAACAGTGACTCCTCAGTAAATATGGCAGCGGCACAAACGCAGTTCTGCCCTGTATTCCTTTTTTTTTTTTTTTTTTTTAAATGAACCCTCTTTCCAGCATTCCAACTTGGCTCCCATGCTGCCTGTATGAAAAGTTCTAGATGCTGTGGGTAGTCATAAAATAAAGAGAAACATTTATTAAATCCTAGACTAATTTGTTTATCTAATCGAGTTGGTGAGATATACCTTGATATTCGTGATTGATAATCATGAGCTGCATATGTCTAGAGATGTGACATATTCTGGAGATGACATCTTACCCAAGAGCTACTCTTTTTAAATATCTATCCCACAAACAGGGCTTGTGACACAGTCGCACTTTTATTATGATACTGGTGATCTGTCTGTCATTAAATACATGAGTATTTCAATGGGTTGGCTGTGGCTTTGCTGAACATGAAGCTTCCAAGGTTATCGGTCTGGTTTCAGGTGATGCAGTCAACAAGGATGCTGGCTGCTCTTGCGATGCTCAAAAAATTGGAGAGTAAAAAAATAACAGATCCATCAGCTGAAGCACATTTCTTTTGTAGCATGCCCAGTGGCAGTCAGTGGTGATGCTAAGAGATGCACCCAGCATTGAGTTTTCTCCTGCCTTTTAATTCTTTCTGAATGCTGCATTGATTGCTGGATGTTCTAAGAATCTTGCATGATTTCTACAGGGACTTTCCCGTGGTTGGTCTGTGGTTTCATCTGCTCATTTGCTCTCATTTATATAAAATGTACAGTGTTGAATGATTGTGACACAAGTGTGAGATTTGTGTTACCAGATTAGCTGTCAGTAGTGAGCTTTCTATCAAATGGGTGACAGAAAGACAGATTGTGTCTAGAGCCAGCTGGCTGTAGGCTGATATAGTAGACTCAGCTGGTGAATGGGCCTTGTTTCTCGAGTCATTACTTTTATTGAACTTTTTAGCACATAGTGTTTTAATGTAACTTGGCCGTTTATTTAGGCTACTAGTGTATAGAAAAATATTATGCAAGATTTAGACCCGATGAAGTATATCTTCACAGGCTCCAAGCTGTGTACAACATCTGTTCAGTGTCTTTGGGTTTTTTGTATAGAATCCAAAATGACATGCATGTGCTCAAATTTCCTAGAGGAGTGGTTTTTGCTAATGACCAATTGCTTTTTGCTTTTCAGCTTTTTTTTCCCCAATTAAAAATACTGCCAGTTACAAACGCTAACAAGCAGATGGGGGAAACTGATGTTTGTAACGGATGGGACATCAACAAATATGGTATGCTGTGGAGTTGCTATTGACCTTGAAACGGAGTGTCATCCTATTCATTTAGCTGCGTGCGCAAATACACAGCACAGATTGCTACAGTTCTTTTGTGGGGGATGTGCCTCTTTCAGCATCTGTCTTTGGAGATGGTTTGACGTTCCCTACAGTGGAGGGTTTTCTGCGATTCTTTAAATTTTATGCGCATATATGGAAAATGCTGATTCTCTTTGTCTCAGGATGCTAGACTCCTGGTGATTGCATGGTCGTCTCTCTTCACAGGCCAGAATCTCCTCAGCTGCACTTTAAACATATAAGAGAGAGGAGAATTCCACCATCAGACGTAGCCTGTTAGTTTAATCCTGGGGGATAGAGTCAAAGTTTTCCTCAGTGCAGTGTTTGATGCGTTTATTTCTGGTAAGGAGCTGTGTGCAGACGCCCCCGTGGGCTTGCACTTCGTGACCCGGTCACTCACAGAGTGAGAGCTTGGGGAAATTCTCTCTTCTGTGATTCAGTACATACTCTCTGGGGAGTCCTCAGTGGAGAATGTGCTTTGTGCTTTGGACACAGATATGATGTGAGGGTATAACGCCAGCATCACTGCCTTCTAGACGTTCTTTTCCACAAAGTCTGTGGACTCCATTGTTAATTATGACATACTTGACTTGTCATCCCATTTGCTTTAGTCTTTAGTAGATGGTTTCTGTCATTTGTTACGGAGGAAGTGCACTTGAAAATAACACTTCATTTACTCATACTGAGTTGTTTATTTCCTGTGTATCTATATTAGTTACCATGGAATCGAAGATTGGGTTTCTTACAAGATGTTAGTCAGTGTGTCTCCGGACCTGTGATTGAGATTTTGAATACAGAACCCAAGTGGCAAGGTTTTAGTCCTGGATGAGGACGCTGCAATTGAACGCTTAAGAAAAATACTACAAAGGGACTGAATTCCTGCCAACAGTTAGAGATGAATGATGAGCTCCACTTACTGTGGTCATTAGGGAGTTTCTGACTATGTTGCACATCGTTTCAGGTTTGTGTGTGTGTGTAGCATTATTAAAGAGTGTGGTACAGTCATGTTGATTTTAGTGTCTATGGTTTTGAGGTTGAATCTTTTCAGGATGCATGGATGCACAGATGACCACTTCGATCATATGACTTTTTCAAAAGATGATATTGGCAAACTTCAATTCCCCCCCCCCCGTAATGAATCGGAGTGATGCTGGTATTTCATTGGGCCTTTGAAGCTTTGGAGTATTTCCTGAATTATTTTGTTTTGATATGCAAAACTCCAGCACAGTGGTTGCTCTGCCCACACATCCAAAGTGTCAAAGTGGCCTTACGTGCTTGGCACCTTCCTCTCATGTGCCTTCAGAAGGGTTTGTGCTGGACTGTTTTGGATTTAAGTATTGAGCTAAATATTGAAAATGCCATTAGGTTTGCTGAGACTGTAAATTGCCATTCCTGCTCTTTGTAATGTATTAAAAGTTTTCTTCATCATGTTGATGTCAGGAATAAATATTGTTTAATGGTTGTTGAAATTGTAAAGTAAAGTTTTCTACCAAAGTTCAGGAACCTAGTTCCTGGTTCTGAGTTCCTAGCCCACTTTCCCACCGCACAACAGAAACTGAGACCTTTATGGCAAATAAGCATGCGAGGTACAAAAAATTTGTAGGTTCGACTTCACACACACAGTTCCATATGCAACTACACTATCACCCCAAAACAATTGAGGATTGTTTATAATTTATTAAGTCTGGCCAGCAGCTTGATGTTTCGTATTCCACGGAATAGAAAATGATGTAATGTTATTCCGCTAATAAACATTGGCAAGTATAACAGTTATCAGTCAAATTTTCCAGTACAGAAATATGGAGACACAAGCATAAATGTGTTCATTAATGTGTTAATTTTTGTACCTAAGTTACATTTATTTCATTTGCTTAATTTTTGCTCCAGTACTTCAATCACTCTTCCCTGCACTTCTGCATAACTTCCAAGTGCCGGTGCTTGTGGTCAACCAGTCAGCAAAGTCTATTGCTATAAGTCCCATTCAGTAGTTTGTAGTCAAACAAAAAAGTACCTAGTTCAGAGTATAGTCTAAAAAAAGTTCTGGAACTACCTCAGAGGAACTGCAAGCCGAGAGAGTTTCTGCGGTGACAAAGTGCCTAATAATAGCTCTCATGAGTGTAAACAGTGAAGACCACAGACGGTAAATTCTAAGCCAGTGTAATCCTGTAGTCTAGTTTTGACAAACACCTTGAATTCTAGGTAAATCTGTATGATACATGCAGAACATATCGTGCTTCAGCATGTCATGAGAAAGTGTCTCAGTGGAATATGAATATGCATATTGTTATAAAACAAATAAACTCTCTTTAGTATATGAATTTCCGTTTGTGCAGTTTTATTTCTCTAATGAAATCTACATGTTTTGGCATATAGCTTTTTTAATTTAGAAATTTTAAAAAGCTCAATGGAAGGTCATTTAAAAATTTCTTTAAAAATAATTGTACTAGAGTTTCAGTAATTGCTTATAATTAGGGCTGTCACTATTGATTATATCAATAATCGAGTCATCTCCCAATTTAAGATGGCAATTCATTAAGTAATCATTTATATAATACACTGTATTTCCTGTGTATCAAGAGGTATGGGGTACTGATGTATCCGATCCAGACCTATATTTATTAGGGGTGTAACAATGCATCGATTATTATTATCGATGTATCGATTCAAGGGCAAACAATCCGATGCATCAACATGACAGCATAATTATCGATGCAAGCGGTTTTTTTTTTAACATATATATATCTTTTCCTGTCACCGGGTCCAGTATTGTTTTCATGATCCACACTGACGTACACATGGTCTACACCAAGGATCGTTCGCAAAGGTAGTCTGGGTAGATCACATGGCATAGCTGCTGCGAATCTCTATATCAAGTTACCGAGTCGCCTAGTTGGCCTCAATTTTATTTCAACTAAACTTAAAGGGTAAAAAAATTAATGGGGAGCTGGACCAAGCTCAAAAACCAAAGCCAAAAACCTACGACTTCCATACGGAATGGAAGGAGGACTGTTTTTCACCATGTCATATTCGAAGTGCGTTTGCCTCATCTGTCAGTCTACCGTTACTATTCTAAAGAAGGGAAATGTGGAGCGGCATTTTCGGACTGTTCATAAAAACTACGATATTAACTTCCCTCTGAAAACTGAGCAGAGAAAGAGAAAGGTGAAGGAACTAAAATCTCAGTTCAATTCAAAAATACTTTATCCCTAATAATAATAAAGATTGCTCATTTTTTATAAATATGTTTTACATTTTAATAGTAGGTAGATCATTTTGACTGTCATTTTATAAGTAGCTCGCAAGCTAGCATACCCTCAGCGTGTGTTTAGTACAGCAGGTGACATAGGACGCTATGCTCAGAGCACACAATCTCCTGAACACGTTGACAATTTAATTTTTCTTAAAAAAACTTCTCAAAGGTTACCCTTAGGAAAAATAGTGTACTAAAGTATTTACATTAAGGAATCGATATTGTATTATATCGTGAGGAAAGCTGATTTACACCCCTAATACTTTTTTTAGTTTTTGGCAACCTCTAAAAAGATTCTTACTTTGTGTTAAATCTATTTATACAATCAATCACACAGCAGCTCTTTCCCATTTTACATGGTTTTTTGCGGCGTTCAAATTGAATGCTAATGCTGCCCCTCGGTCTTTTTTGCTATTCAGTGAGTGTGAGTACAGTGACATCCGCCTGCTGTGACGTCATGCGCATACCCCTCACAGTGCGGGGAGCGTAAGATAAGACGTGACGATCTGGGAGTATTTTACGCTTTTAACAAAAACCAGTAGCGCAGCGATTTGAATCTTTGTAAAATAAAGTTTTGAGAGGTCGGAATAGCGTTTAATGGACAATCCCACTTAAAGCGCACGCAACTGTGCAAGACAAAAAACGCAATGGATGATTTGGGATTCGCTAACTTGGGCTGTTTTGCGAACTCGCTGCAGCTTGTGATACAAGAAGGGCTGCCATCGCAACAAAGTGTAACTGAGCTGACGCCAATGGGAGAAAAATTGTTAAAATTTTAAGCATTCGCCACTTGTGTATGCTTGCTTTGAAGATATTCAGATTGAACTGGAAATGCCTCAAACACTTAAAACTTACGAATGAGGTGGAACAGTACGTTACGTATGTTTGTAGTAGCCTAATTCAATTTTTGTCACATTTTTCCATCTGTATATACTAGCTTAAATTATTATATGAAGTATAACAAAGTAAAAAGAGCTCTTGTATCAGAATCTGTAGCTGTATCGGCAGTTGTGTACTGGAATCAGATTGGAACTGAAAAAAATGTGGATCGGCCCATCCCTAGTATGGGGGGGGGGGTGGTGTTGCTGTAAACACCCGGACACCTGGCTATAGTTACACGTGTATTTTTTGTTTTTGTTATTGTGACGGCATGATATGGAGGTAAACAAACACTTAATGATTATTTGAATTAATACAGGCTGGTTTATTTTTAGTTCCAGTTATAACCATGTTTTCAGCGGTAGCTAAATTAAATCCAAGAGTGAAGCACTGGCGATGAGCAATGTAACAGCAACCTAACTGCACTATGCAAAACTTAACTGCATGTAGGTTTGTTGTGGAAAGTGTCTCTCGCCTGGTCTGTGACCCCCCCCGTGTCACATCCGAAATCTGTTGATGTATCAGGTGAAAACAACACGAGACACTTACATTTTCATTCCCACTCTGTCTTCCATAATGGTAAAGTAACGGGTGTTATATACTATCAGCTGATATCAATGTGGTGAATAAAGGGGGGAGAAGTGCCCCCACCATCCTTCTTGAACAGTAATCTGTTATGGTTCTGCATTCACACTGGAGCCCTCTCAAAATATTACCGCTAATGTTACTCTGTCGCCATGGGATGGATAAATGGGTAGACTGCACCATTTCCCTCCCAATCCCACATGTCACCAGAACAGTAAGAAAGTGATTAATAAGAGGTTTTCAGTGGGCAGGAATTGGACTTCTCGTGTGAGTCACCAAGGCATTGGGTTAGAGGATTGGTTAGATAGATTTTTCTTGTCCTAGCAGCAAAGATTTTCACGTGGCAGCCCGCCGCTGAGAAACATTACCAGCGGAAACACACATAATATATACATTATATTGCCAAGTATTGGTACACCTGCCTTTACACACAGATCAACTTTAATGACATCCCATTCTTAATACATAGGCTTTAATATGGAGCTTCAACTCTTCTGGAAAGGCTGTCCACAAGGTATAGGAGTATGTTTGTGGGACTTTTTTACCAGGAGAGCATTTGTGAGGTCAAGCACTGATGTTGGACGAGAAGGCCTGGCTCACAGTCTCCACTCTAATTCATCCCAAAGGTGTTCTGTCGGGTTGAGGTCAGGGCTCTGTGCAGGCCAGTCAAGTTCCTCCACACTAGACTCGCTCATCCATGTCCTTATGGACCTTGCTTTGTGCACCGGTGCTCAGTCATGTTGAAACAGGTAAGGACCATCCCCAAACTGTTTCCACAAAGTTGGGAGCATGAAATTGTGCAAAATGGCTTAGAATGCTGAAGCATTGAGAGTTTCTTTCACTGGAACTAAGGGGCCAAAACCAACCCCTGAAAAACAACCCCACACCATAATCCCCCCTCCCCCAAACTTTATAGTTGGCACAATGCGGTCAGGCAAAAACCATTCTCCTGGCAACCATCAAACCCAGACTTGTCCATCGGTTTACCAGACAGAGAAGCGTGATTCGTCACTCCAGAGAACACGTCTCCTCTGCTCTAGAGTCCAGTGGCAGTGTGCTTTACACCACTGCGTCCGACGCTTGGCATTGCACTTGGTGATGTAAGACTTGGATGCAGCTGCTCGGCCATGGAAACCCATTCCGTGAAGTTCTCTACACACTGTTCTTGACCTGAATGTCACACAAAGTTCAGAGGTCTGTAGCTATTGACTCTGCAGGCAGTTGGCGACTTCTGCAGTATGCGCCTCAGCATTCGTCGTCCCCACTCTGTGATTTAACGTGGCCTACCACTTTGTGGCTGAGTTGGTGTTGTTCCCAAATGCTTCCACTTTGTTAAAATACCATACCATACCATAATACCATGTATACCGTGCAATATTCAGTAGCGAGGACATTTCATGAATGGACTTATTGCACGGGTGGCAATTTTCGTGACACTCATAACACGCATAGATATTTATGATAGAATTTATTAATGTATTATTGTTATTTATGTAAGATGCATATAATTAAATTAATGGCCACCGGTATCATTTTTTATTTAATTAATTTTGTTTGGCATGAGTTAAGTTTGGAGTCTCATTCCCCAACCCAGTTTTTCCCGTTGTATGTGTGTACTTCTGTAGGTGATTTTTTTTTGAACGCGAGTAACACATTTTTCAGGAACACTTTCATCTCATTGTAGTAGGTCTGACTGCATGTCTTTATCAGTTTAAAGTTTACTGGCACTGTTTTTGCATGAGCTCTGCATGTTCTCTCCGAGGCAGTTATAATCAGGCATTCTCACCCTTACTGTTGGACTCACTCATAGATTGTGTGGAGTGTTTCTGAAAAATTACACAAAGATGACTGAAAAGGAGAGATACAAACAAGAACTGGACACAAAAAGACATTAGTCTTCCTCTGTATGTGAATATTTGTTTTTCCATAAAGATGATTATGAGCAAAAGCAGGTGATTTGTCAGCCACCAGCGTATTTGAGTGTTGGTAGATAAGTTCTATTTGGCTATATAGTTCATACAGTTTTAATATAAACTCCTAAATACCCCATGGACTTCAGATATTCCAATATCGTATCGTAGCCATACTCAAAATGCAGAATATTCTCACAAAACATATTTTATGCTTATTAGATACCATGCTATGCAAGTTGATGCAGCAATTATTTGGACATACTGGAACTGTAGGAAGTAAAATAATCTAAGTCAAAGTGATGACAGAGACAGGCTAGGCTACTCCGAGAGGCTAAACTCGCGTTATATAAGTCCGTCAAACCTCTGTCTTTTTTTAAGATGTTTTGCCATTGCAGTCGTGCTGTGGTGATATTGCAGTTCTGCTTTGCAATACTGACAGATGACTGCGTTTTCATTCACTTGTAATGTGATGCTTCCACACAACTGACGCTTTCGTTCTTTATTGGAGCCCCATTCGTATGCGCTGTCTTCCTTCCGTCATATTGCAGAGTAATCGAGAAGGAAAATTGTGATCGATGCTTTTCAATAATCGAGTTTAATCACATAATTTTAAGTAGAGCTGTCACAATTATGAAATTTATTGCCGTTTTTGTGCCAGCTGATGTTAGGGATAGATCATTTTAGATTTTTTTTTTTTTTTTATCTCCTGACAAAGAACATGTATTCAGCCAAACAGACTCAGTATTTTTTGCAATGAATCAGCATTTGGGGTGGCTTCTAGCGGCCATAGAGGCACTGACATTAGTTGAAATTGGTGTCATAGTGTTTAGTAGCACGTGCCGATGGAACACAGAAAGTAGTCTGACTAAAGATTGTATATAAACACTTTACTAGGGCTGCAACAACTAATCGATTTAATCGATTAAAATCAATTATTAAAATAGTTGCCAACTAATTTAATAATCGATTAGTTGGGTCTATGTTATTATACACATAAGTACAGTGGCTACCTCCTAATTTGGGCGCGGGAAGCTAACCAAAGCCGCGGTGGCCGTAAAGCACTGTTACGCTGGATGCCGACCACCATAAAAGAAAAAGGTGACAAGAACCAATGGCGTGCCTTGAGTAGCTTACGTGATGAATTCTGGATAAATTGAAAAAAACGTTTAAAAAATGGCAGAAGCTACTCAAGTCTTGTTTTAATTTTGCCAGAATTTGACGATAATTAGCTGAAATTAGGTTGGAGAGACACTGATGTATTATGTGATGTTGTGGAGTTTTTGGATTATTTTTTGCAATTATTCAGATTACTTATCGTAAATCCTTTATTCAGTGGTGTAGTGGAGGGTAAATGCACATTAACGCCATTTACGCACCTTTAAAAATTATAAAACAGCGTTTACTCACCTTTTTTGAGATCACTAATGTTAAGGATATAAATTGTTACCCACCGTTTTTACTGCTGTGCATATATTTTACCCACCTTAAATTTCTTGTTACCACTAAAGTCTATGGCGTTTTACGAGAGTCCAAGCTGCCGCATTTTTAGCGTAAAATGCGGAAAAGGCCTTTTCTCCGCAATAAATGTTTACTTTGTTTGTCTGTAATAAATGCAGACACACTCGCTTGCGTGGTCTCTCCCCCTGTCACATATGTGTATCAACATTAAATAACATTAGACAATTATTTAATAATATTCTTGGTAGCAGCAGTGGGAGTCTGTGCTTTTACAGTAAAAAAACTGGAATACTGAATACATTATCTAAAGCACCATGCTGGTTGCACTTCATAAAACAAGATTTTGTGTATTTCATTACATTGATTCAGCTGCTACAATTTTTTTTATATACTCTTAATGTAGAATACATTTGTTTTTTATGTGAGTTGCTAGAAATCTAGGTTAGTTTTAGGTGTGTTTTTTTTTATTTTAAAGATGTAAGTCTATTTTGTGGTTATATTTTTTACTTGAGATTTTAGTGATCTTTTTTCTTCTAGGCATATACCGATTTACTAGCTACTACAACACGTCGTGATGTGGTGCCGTTAGGTTATGGTTCAAGTGCAGTTGCCCAAAGATAAACCATCACTTTAGGTAAACAGTGTTTTAAAATGGTAATGGGGAGTATTTCATTTGTTTTTATTTCATTTCACTTTGTTTCGGAAGCAAGATTTTAGTTTAGTTGTAGTTTATTTTACTTTCATATTTTATTTCTGTTAATGGAAATGTTTTTTCAATTAGTGATTATTCCCCTGCGGTGTGTACTGCACGACTCAATTTGCTAATATCAAAGTCAGAAAGTTTCAGTTCATTGACATCTCTTGCAAGTAACTGTGATCAGTCCAATAGAGAATTTGGGGTGTTATTTACCTGATTTAATCATTGCACTTAATAGTTTCTACCTAGAGCAACGGTTTAATTTTATTTATAACCAATTTCATCTCGCTTCAACTCGGCCAGCAGCAATTTTATGGTAGCAGAATTGCATGTTGAGAGATCTTGCTAGCTGTTACGGGGAAGTGTTCAGCATTCACTGTCAAAGTGGAGTGAATGGAGCTGAGATTGAAATGCTGCCTTTTCCTATGTATGAACTTCACCGAGGAACCTAGTGATGCACCTGAATACCGTATGGCCTTTAGGTGAAATGGCTTAGCCCAAACAACATTCAGCTCTTCTTGTTGAAAGAAATCCTCGCTTAGATTATTCTGCATCACTGAGCAAAGCTAATGTGGTCAAACTTTCTTGTAGACATATGTTCTACCTGCCTGAAAACAAAATACATGCTGTGTAAGATTCTGTGAATGGTCAAATATTGAAAATTATGCCAAGAATATGAAAGTGAATTAAGTGTTTTAAGTGGCGCACATTCTTCCCCATGCCTGTGTGAGCCCTGGCAATGGTGAACTGTGGCCGTCGAGCTTTGATTAGGCTTACTTGTGGTGTAATTGTGCGCTCTGCTTGCAGTGGGCGTCTGTTAATATGATGCCGGGTGCCTGTGTGTGTGTAATTAGTTTGTGTTATTCTAATCTGAATTGTTGTTCTTATCTGTGCAATGCTTGTAATGGCTATTGGCCCTTTGCTGGGGAGAAGCTGTTAACATGGTTAAGGCGGGCTGGCAGATATCAGGGAACAGCTTTGGGAGGCCTTGGGCTCGTAGCCTGCAAGCTGCGCTGCTCAGTCTTCATTTGTGATATCTAGCACCATGTTCACCACAGCTGTAAAGAGTAGAACAACTGGGCAAACACACGCCCTGAATATCCTGAGAAGTCATGCTTCAAAGTAGGGATCTGCTGTTTGTGAGTGTGTTGTGAGCTTATTACAACAGATTTTTTTTTTTAACTTTCAAAAAGAATTTTAAAGGGGTGGTGTTTGTGTGTGTGTGTGTGTGTGTGTGTGTGTTTAGAACGCATGTTTATGCACCTGTCTGCACGCGTGTGTAATTTTCAAGAATTACACGCAGCCGCATCCCCTCAGGCTTACTCCATCTGGCTTTGACTGTGTTGCTGAGCGCCCTGCAGCTCAGCGGGGAAGACCCACATGGTGGGGGGAGGGGAGAATGAAATGCACCTGAAAGCCGACACTGCGCTGGAGCCGGCAGGAAAGCTCCAGCTTCCCCAGACGCACCTTATCTGATGGCAGCGGCAGGGATTTTCCCTGCTTCTGTGCCCCACGTGCTTGGAGTGATTAAGTGCCGTATGTGTGCGTGTCCCTGTGGCCGGCAACGCGCCGGTTGTAGGACACTTGCGAATGAATCGCAGTGCTCAGTGTTCACACACTGCATCTCTTCACAGGACAAGTGAGAGCTGTTCTCAGGCTTTGGGCTTGAGTGTTGGCTCGGAGGGGATAGTAAGGCCCAGTCTTGTCACTAGGGCCCCGTCAAAGGGTTGTTAGGTTGGTGCTATTGTGCGGTGCTCTTTACATCAGATTGTAGATGTCAAAATGGTTGGTTTTAAGTGAGTGTTGCGGTCAGTCAAAATGTGAGCTGCTACCAGTGCACCTCTGATATTCATGTTTGATTTTAGATTTGAGGGGTAAAGTCAGTGGTCCACCAATGTGGAAAATTTGATCAGTATGAATAGCCGCCTAACCTCTGTGCTCCACTATTCTGTAGTGACACTGGTGTTGGTGACGTTACTTCCTAAGATCCTGTAAACGCGTGTAGCAACCGCATTGTATAATGTTGACGGTGAGACGTCGGGGATGTAGCACCGACCTGGGAGACTGTAGCGAGGCTCTAAATGCCGGATGAGTCAACAAAATCCCTCGTGCTCCAAAGTGGAAAATGGCTGCTCGTCCAGCGCAATCATCTCCATTACTTTAATAGTTGTCTACCTGTTACTCTGCTAACTTTGAAGCATGACTAAATACTGGTCAATCAAAACTCATGTGTTGGTTTTTTTAACTAAAATATGCCGTCACCAATATGTCAACCAGTGTGTCATGAATTTCTAGGTAAAATCACCTGATACCCTATGTGTATGTATACCATGACATTTTGGACAATTCTTCTAACTTTGTGGGAACAGTATGGGGAAGGCCCTTTCTGTTCCAGCATGATGGTGCCCCAGTACACAAAGCAAGGTCCACAAAGACATGGTTGGGTGAGTTTGGTGTGGACGTTTGTGACTGGCCCACACAGAGTCCTGACCTCAACCCCATCGAACACCTTTGGGATGAACTAGAATGCAGATTGCAAGCCAGGCCTTCACATCCAACATCAGTGCCTGACCTCACAAACACTCTTCTGGATGAATGAGTAAAAAATCCCATAGACACACTAAAAAGTCCTAAAAATTTTTATCTGCCTTGCTAAGTTGATTTAGTTGACCTCCCACAGGGAAGGGGGAAAGCAAATGCATGAAATATGGTAGTCTGTCCATGCCAAGCCATGAGAAACAGTGTAGAAGGTGATCTGAAATGCAGGTTTTGACATGCCAGGGTTTGGTCAAGTGTGCAGAAAGGGCTTGAAAATTTATAATTTGAGCCATTTCTGCAAAATAAAACATTTGGTCCTTTTTGAGGGGCAGTTCAAATCCTTTCCTTTTAAATCGACTTCAGTGCTGTCTCTTTCCTTTCTGCTAACCTGGAGTCAGACTGAACGAGGCTTTTAAGAGGTGTAGTGGCGTGTCTTTTGGTGTTTCGCCGTTTTCCTGCCTGGTTCTGGAAGTCGTGCCTCTCTGGTTCTGATGATGGGCAGGTTTAGGGTTTCCCCCTCGTGTACTCTGCAGACCTGGCTCGCTGCCAGCTTTCACGTATAGGCAGCCAGCTTAATGAGCACTGTTTATTTCACAATTAAATTAGCGAGTCAGTAAAGCAAATGCACATTCATGGTTATGCTGCCGCTATTGAATTACAACTGTGTTTTATCTGGGGATTTTTTTTGTAACTTGCCCCGCCATGAATAAAACTGTCTGCCAGCTGGCAATCCATGTGAAGAGATCAGCGCCATTTTGAAATGTATCTGGACTGTTTGCATTTTATGTTTTATTAACTTAGCAGATGATCTTATCCAGAGTTTCACACGTAACTTAAAGGGCTGGGAGAAGCAGCGTGAGGATCTTTGCAGGGAAGGAGCAGCGCACACGAGCGCCGCGCCCTCGGCAGCAGCGGCTCCAGCAGCCGCCAGGCAGAATGCACCTGCCCCTGCTTCGCCTCGGCCCTCGGCCGCCGGCCGTGGCTGCCGGACAGTATTTTTATCCAGTCGGGGCTGGAAATGTCTTCTGCCAAGTCTCCCAAATAGTTTGCGTTTTGGCCCGACCCCGGCCTAAAGAAGCTGTGTGTGTCTGTGCCTTATCGGCTCGCTGTCTGTAGTGGTGTGTGTTTTGCTTTACGAGCCTGAGCTGAATGGGACACTGATACCAGAGGCAGAGCTTTGAGCCAGCGAAATAGGGCTTGAGGGGCGGACTAGGGTCAGCGACACCTGCTTGTCTGCTGAGCAGAAAGGGAAAGTACTGTTTTGGAAAGTATGCTGGCCAGCAGTGAGTACTGCTGATGAAATCTGACCTAAATGATGAGGGGGCGCAGAAGAATGGAAGCCCAAAGCCTTTTCTGTCGGCACCCTGCACGCTCTGTCTTCTGAGTGTTATCTGGAAAAAGTACATAGAGGAGAAGCTCTTATCGCAGATGGATGAGAATTTCTTTTTTATGCCCCTTTTGGCTTAGAGCTCTATCTGCCCACCTGCACTATCGCACTATGGATGCCTGGAAAGCTTTGGCTACGTCATTCACAAGATTTTTATTAACTGCTGAACACCTACCCAATGAACTCCCGTTTCCGCTGCGGAGACGGCCAGTTTAGCTCGAATGGCGCCTCTAGATTTCTTGCAATGGGTACTGATGGGAGTGCCTGTGAAGGACTGGAGTCACTCGCAGGATGAGCTCTTCCTCCATTTGTGCTCCCTGAGAAGGACTCTCAGCTCATGACTTAGCATTGAATCAGTGCTTATGAATAAACCATAATAAGCTTCGATGCCTATATGAAGACGTAAGGCGTCATTAGTAAGGGTTGGTACTCTGATATTAGTTGTAAAATTAAATAATTGATACTTCATTGATTTTCTTTAGGCCTCCCCTGTCTTGCTTTCGGTAGGTGAGAGAAAGATGGCCGTGAAGGGCAGCCACTCATAACAGCGACCAGGCAGCTTGAACAGGGCCCTTGTTCAAGGATCTGCGAATGTACTGAGGCTGGGCTTGAACCAGTGACCTACTGATTTAAAGGCACACAGGCTTAGCCCACTGAGCCACACGCTGCCTCTAATGATGAATGGGCAACAGCATTAGCTTGTGAGATGAACATGGAGGCCTTCTTTCTTTGCTTTCTTTGGTCCTGCTAGTTGCATTGTGCTATGGTGAACGGGACTGGTGCCTCTGGGGCACAGCACAGCCAAATGCAGCATTTGGCAGCTTTGAACCGCATCTTCAATTATAAGTTAGGAGCTGGAAATCGATTGTGAGATGTTGCCGCTATGGCAGGTTGCTATGTGAATAGAAGGTGCTTGAGGCTTTGGCATGGGGGGTGGGCTGGGGTGCTCTCTGAGTTACGTAGGTAAGGCATGGTCCTCTGCTGAGCTGCCATCCTGTTTCTGCAGTGGGGGTGCGCTCTGAGTTAACGTAGCTAAGGCATGGTTCTCTGCTGGCCTGCCATCCTGTTTCTGCAGTGGGGGTGCGCTCTGAGTTAACGTAGCTAAGGCATGGTTCTCTGCTGGCCTGCCATCCTGTTTCTGCAGTGGGGGTGCGCTCTGAGTTAACGTAGCTAAGGCATGGTCCTCTGCTGAGCTGCCATCCTGTTTCTGCAGTGGGGGTGCGCTCTGTGTTACGTAGCTAAGGCATGGTCCTCTGCTGAGCTGCCATCCTGTTTCTGCAGTGGGGGTGCGCTCTGAGTTACGTAGCTAAGGCATGGTTTTCTGCTGGCCTGCCATCCTGTTTCTGCAGTGGGGGGTGCGCTCTGTGTTTGTACAGCTGAATGCAAGCTGAGCGACTGCAGACCCCTCTTATACAGTCCATTAGGCTCTAAGCTCCACGCCGAGCTGCCCTCAACACATAAACAGTCTCTGGAAAAGCTCTGAAACGTGTGAAGGAGCTGGAGACGTCTCTGTCGAGAACAATAAGTGCCTATTCACAGCTGCACAATGGCCACAAACTGTTTTTAAAGGGCCGACGCGTCTGGGATTGGAGGTGCGCACGGAGCAGTGTGATTGGCTGCCTGCTCATCCGCAGAGGAATGCATACAGACAGAGAAGTGCCAGGCGAGGCCTTTAATAAGGCACGTTCTGATAACTGTGCTGTCAGGGTCAGTGCCTGTCTGGCCGTATCCGTTCACCTTTCCTCTGTTTGGCCAGCAGTTCTTGGTGGCCGTCCTGTTGGCTGTTGCCCTAGTGTTTTTCCCCGTTCCCCGGGCTGCTGTGTGCCTTCAGGTGTTGAGTATATGGCTTGGAAGCAGGCATCCCTTCCATCAGAAGTTCACACCTTTGTTTAATATGGGTTTTATTTATCCCCTGCTATCTAGTGTTGTTCACATATGTCTTTATTTTTGTGTCCTTGTTTTATGGTTACCCTGCCTGTGCCTTGTTATGTTCTGATTTACTTGTGGTCCTAGTTTGTCCTTTTCTAGATAATCCTCAGTGTTTGTTAATGTTTCCTAGTCTCTAGTGCCTGTTCCTTGTTGCCCCGATTCCTTAGTGATTGATTGGTTTGGTTATGGTTCTCACCTGTCCTGCATCATGTCATGTTAATAGTGTATTTGCTCTTGTTCTGTTCCTCCGTGGATCATAGTGGCTGTTGTTACCTTATGCGAGTTACTGAATCTTCCTGTGTTGCTACCTAACCTTACCATTGTTGTTCCCAGTGTTGCTCCCTGCTATAATTTACTTTTGACTCCTTGTGGACTCTTTGTTTTCTGGTTCTCCCTTAATGTCCTGTTTTGTTAAATAAACCTCTTTACTGAGAGCTGTCACATGGATTGTCTCACCTTTGTCATACCCTGCCACAGCATGTGCTACATTCTGGGTAATCAGCCCTGCTGTTGGAATAATCATCAGTACTGTTTTGTTATGGGTGATGTCTGCTTTTTGGAGCAGATATACAATTCAGACATTCATTAGTTTGATGCTGTTTGTCTCTGAGTAATTATTCACTCTGGGCCCCATCTTTAAATGGAGCTCTTGTCATACACTGTCACTTGGGAACTGAAGCTCACTCTGTTTCAAACAGCAATCAGCAGGAAAGGTTCAAAGATGAGGAAGTATACTGTCTGTGAAAAGGACCAAACAACACTGTCCAGGGCTGGTCAGTCCTACAGGTGACATAGGCAGTGACATAGGCGGCTGAGGGTGTCATCATCTGAGGGGACACCGACTGCTGACAAGCTGCTGACTAGGTGACACTGGATGGTGACTGGATGGAAGGGGAGGCTGGGGGTGAAGCTTGCCTTGTACCACATGAACATACACAGGAGGAGAAACCGAGGGAAAAGGCTTCATCTGGACATCAGTGGCAGCTCATGTGAACGGCATCTGAGCATCTCAGGGGATGGAAATCAGCATCATTGTCTTGCAAGTATTTTGTAGCAATTCTGTCCCCCACCATGAACAGAGGAACATTGCGGCTCTGAAAGAATTAATGTGCTTTTCTGAGACCATTAGTGATAGGTTTGAGAAGCCTTCAGAAGCACAGTCATAATAGGATAGGGTATCGTTACAGGGACTGCAGCTAAACTGCGGAGCCCTCTGCTGCCTGGGGCTGGGATATCATCGGCTAACTGGACGGATAGATGTCTATCTGTCCGTTCATTCATTCTGCTTCCCGCTCTGCTTCCTGGTACAGCTATTCAGATGGATATTGCTGAATGTCGTTGGGATAGACGGTCTTAACTGGTTGAGTCTACTGGAGCCTGATAAACCCCATCTCCTCCCCCCCAAACATCCAGATGGGCCCCTTGGCTTCAAGGTCAAGTGATGAGAAGAAGCAGATAATTGGCCAGACTAAACACACATAATGGGGAATGTCATTGTTTTGGATTTCTGCTCTGGGGGGTTTATGTTCTCTTTCCGGGCCGGCTTCCCGCGCGGCTGCTGTAAGGGGTCAGAACAGCGCGGAGCGGGATTCCCATTTTCCCCTTGCCTCCTCCGCAGGACTCCTAGATACAAGGGCAGGCGGTTGTCATGTGATGTGGCCCATCACTGTCTCCCCCAGCCCCATCACGTGGGCGAGCTCGCTCCCCATACACAAACCTACAGCCGGCTCTCGTTATTCTAAACCGCAGCCCTGAGCGCCCTCCTGCCAGCCTGTCTGAGATGCTGACGGACTTTGATCTGAGAAGTAAAGCTACCAAGGTCTCTGCGTTAGTCCACGTGTAATTAGTTCAAATTGTTATTTCATTTAATCAATCTGCCCTGATATACTCTTGACTGATTTCACATCAAATCTTTGGACACATTGCTAATTAAATAGCTTTGAATCTTGCATCTATGTCTTATAGCTCTCTGTCTCCTGAGATTAAAAGAATCTCTACATGCCCATCAGACCACTGTAACTTTGTTTATCTATGTGTCCCATTTCCCGTGAGGTGAGGGGAGAAAAACCTACCACTGCAGGATTTTTGTATACTGTCAACCACTAACTGGTTTAAAACGCTTCCCATCAGACACTTTCTCAGTTCCCACTGGATTAAACCAGTCAGTGATTGACAGCTCAGGTTAGTCATACCCTCTGTGTGTTTTGACACTCCCTTTATCTCACCATGGACCACACAGCACAGTTTAAGGTACGCCTGTTAATTTAGTGCTTCACTGTATCATTTTATACTGCATGAAGGCAATAAAAACAGTAATAATAATGATAAAAATACCATGAATTACCCCTAATACTACTGCTAATAATAATGGTACCACCTTACACTAAAGCTCCCTTTTGGTAGTAACTTATTAGTAAAAATGATTTATAAAGTGTTACAACTTGATTAATAACCTGATTATAAACCATTCATAAACCCTTTATAAAGGTACTCATTGTGAAGTGGTACAATAATAATAATAATAATAATAATAAATAATAATAATACAATCATCATAGTGGAAAAAAGAGAAATTTCTGGAAAACATGAAGATTAAAAAAAGTTTCCATACTCTAAACAAAGCAGGAATGTTACGATTAGTAGTTTTGACCGCTGTGGTCAGCAAATATTCCAAACAATTTGTTCATGTTATTTATCCTTTTGCTTAGGGTGTGGGGTGCCTTTGCATACATTCAGGGAGCTGACCCCGTAAATGTGTTTCAGATGAAGGCTGACCGCAAATGGCTCCGTTATTTTTAGCTGGTCTCCGTCGTGGGGATCAGCAGCGGAAAGTTATTCCAAGATGAGAACAGATTAATGAAGGGCAATAATTCCTCAAAGGGTAAAAAGCAGCAGGTTCTGGGCGTCCTAACAGGGCTGTAATTTGTCCGAGATGCTGAGATTAGCCAGAGCGGTGTCCATCATGCCGCCAAGCGCCGGCTGCACGGGTAACACCTTGTTACTGGGCTCAGTGACAAATTGGGGAGTCCCCTGAGATGACCTGGCTCTGTGTGTAAACCGGCAAACGTGCTGGGGAATGCGGCCCCCTGACAGCCAGGACACTCGGGCCTTTTTCCTGCAGCCCTTTGGATTTATGAAAAGGGAAAGCTGCATATTCATATGTGTCACCCAGTACAGAATTCATGGTGGAACCACACTGCTTTGGGAATGATAAATTATCTGTATAATTTCATCTAACACTTCCAGATGGATTGATTATATTGTACTTTTATGTTATTGATTTTTATTATATTTGAGGAAAATACTTGTTTTTTTTATCCTGTCTGTTTGCTCTCTCTGGGCAGTGCCAAGAAAGGAAATATTTGATTCAAAATGTATTCTTCCTTCTTGCAGACTTTCTTCTGACCGCAGGTCCTGTGCCGGATTCTACTTGTACATCTGCTACTGAGGAAACAAGTAGTTAAATCAAGCATGGAGAAGCTCATCGGTCGGCTTTGTAGTGACATGCCCCCTTTTGGCGCAACTGAAAAATAACAGGAGCAAGGGGGCAGCATCTGAGGATGCTGGGGCGCGTCTCCCCTTAGCAGAGGGGGCCCTTATGGCATGTTTGTGGGCCCCGTGTCTTCAGTGAGGGCAGCCGCTGAAGTTACAGCTGGCGCTGGTTGAGAAGAGAGAAGCAGAGCAGGAAGGGCAGCCTCGGTCCAGCCCGAGCCGATGCTGAGGCCCATAAACACTGTCACTGCCAAAACGTCACCACACTCCACGGCGTCCTGCGGAGAATCGCTCAGTACGGCGTGAGACCACCACACCAGCCGCTGGCAGCAGTCTTGCAGGAGACGCCCGCGCTCCAGTTGGCTTCTAACACTGTTCACGAGCTTCCTCGCTTCCCAGAAGTGAGTTTTTTTCAAGGTCTGGCTTTGAATGACAGGGAAGCGCTAGGAGAAGCCAGGAACTCTACAAGAATGATGCCAGAGAGTGTGCTGTGGAAATGACTGCATGCGAAGCTCACTGGCAATTGGCGCATACTGCTGCATCCCCTGCTGTCTGTCAGCCATGTGTGGATGGCTAGCCTCATAGTCTTATTTTGAATTCCAACATTGATAAAAAACAGATGTGGATTTACCTTAACTGCCTAGCTGTGCATGACATGATAAGCTGTGTTGTCACTTGAAGAGGCCGTATACTTCAAACAATGGAATCGATGCTGTTTTAGCAATGTGACGTCATCTGAGCCGTAACCACCATGATGCTCGCTGTTTCGCCACACCGCCTGTGCAGAGTCCCTGAGGACTTTTTCATTTGTTCCGATCCCACACATTGACCATGATTCGCTGACATAAATGTGACGCAGTGGGGTTGGTCGGCAGGACTAATTATGCAGTTATCGTCATGCTGTGCCGCTGCATGTATTGCACCAATAGAGGCTGTTGCAAAAGAGAGCAACTTCCATTAAAATGACTCCAGTCCTGGCCACCATGTGTTTATTTGCGCTCTGCATGTGGATCTGCTGCATCAAAACATTCTTCCCTCTGGGGTTGTGGCGTGATAAACAATGAAGAAGTGTCATTTTCCGTATGCCACTGATTTTTCGCACCGATGTTTTTGATTTCCATTTGTTCAGACGTCATTTGAAGTATAGATGACCGCCTCAGAGGTGCTTTTTATTTACTTTGTGTTGGTAGAGGTTATGCACACGCTCAGATACAAGATTAATGAGATAGATTCAAACGACATTACGCAATACAGCGGCTAGCATTTTCAGTTTGGTTCCACATGCAGCTGCTAGCCAGCACCATGACTCCTTTGCAAACCCCTGTCAGTTAGCGTTAGCGAAACAGCGCTCTGCATGTCCAAAGCTAGTTAAGACCCACCGGGAAGGTAGCAGTGCCAGCTGGGATGATGAGGGATTTATGAGCTTCTCTCAAAGCGATGGGGGGCGTTAAGAAGCCATTGACGAATGTGTCACAGCTCCGGACACTGCCAAGCTCCCTGCCGGTACATTCCTGGGTAGTTCAGCCTCGCTGCCTAATGCCACATGGGTGAATGAAGGAATACACAGGGCCTAAAAGTCGTCCACAGAGAGTCATAGCACGAGATTTGGCAGTATATTCTATTCTAGTTACCATTGTCCTGCTTACTGTACAAAAGGTACAATATAAGAACATATGAACTATATGAAAAACTATATGCATCTTGTGATGTTTTCTGAGTTGAATTGCTTGGTAAACCTTACATATAAAAGTTATTGTCACTTTAGAGTGATGAATATGTTTGTTAATCAGTTAAACAGGGAAACTATGGGGCATGGTCCATGTTTTAACTTGGCTGTGTCTTAAGTCTGTGTGTCTATGCGGGCATTATTAATGTCTGTGCTGTGTGTTTCATGGCCAAGGCAGGAAATAGCAGTACAGGAAGGATTTGAGTGGATCGACACAGTTGGTCAGGAAACGTGTGGGGATGTGGGGTGAAGACTGTCATGGAGAAGTTTCCCTCTGACGAGACAAAGGGGTAATTTATCGCTGCCCACTTCAGAAGCTGGACCGAGGCATGCTGGGATTCCAGGCTAGACTCTGCTTGTTCTCAAAGAGGAGATGGCAGCACGAAGAAAAGAATAATTTGCAAGATATGACCTGGAGCGATTAGTCACTCTCCTGGATGGAGATGATCCTCACCTGATAACAGGTGCAGTAGATGGCAGAAGAGAATCAGACCTTCCCCTCTCCCACACGAAGCGGCGAGTCAAGGCTTCACACATGGATAATTCTGATCGGCTGCAGACAATGAAGGGGGTGTGAGGAGAGTTCAAGTATAGAAAGGGCCATATACTGTAGAACCAGGGAGCTCAAAGTTGATAACAATAGCCAAGATGTAAATTTGGGCCCTTATGGGGTACAATGCAGATGAAGGTTGTATTGATATTCCTGCTAGTAATATCTACAAGACCATCTGTGTTTGGTTAGATGTGTGAAAGTCTAATGAGGATTATAGACCAGGAGAATACTGGCAGCTAACAGAGCTGCTAGGTTCATATGAGGAGATCAGTGACTAATCAGAGAGAGACTGTGATCCCTGTGGCTTCTTTAATGCGGCTGGATGGGAACATGACCTAAAAGGCTTAAGGACAGGGCATATACACACAGCCACACAAGCAGGACTGCTCTTCCACTGGGCTTCCAGTGGCCTGTAACCTTTACCCAAGTCAGACTTTTGGTGAACTTCCTAAAGGTACTGGAGTTGTTTCCGAAGAATGATCTGTGCACGTCTTGTATCATTAAAAGGAGGTAGATTCCATCACACTTTCTGGGAAACCCTGCTATATATATATATATATATATATATATCATAAACATAGCTACATTAATCTTCATTGTAATCGAATGGATTTCAGGGCTAGGCTTGCTCAATAAAATTGCTTTGAGCAGAGTGCCATCTAGTGGTGGTTTCTTGTACTATGTCAAATGTCTATGCTAATTATGCTACAAAATCATTATAGATACTTTGTAACACCTACCTGCCCCTTGTATTACTGGCTGGGGGGGGGGCTGTTCTGTGGCTTGGGTCATAGCTGCTGAACCATGGACTGAGCATGGGGCAAATGCCACCCACCTGCTTACCACAAACACACACAGACACACACAGCATGCGTACTGTGTGTGTGTGTCTGTGTATGAGGGAGCGGCATCCCAGAGCACCCCCCCAATGCGATTTTATGTGTTGGTGGTGAAATCTAAACCCCCACCTCACATCACGCTGCTTCCCGGGAAGTCAGGCAGGCTTTAAAGCTCTGCTCAGCTATGTTCACCTGTAATGCAAGCTGCAAATCTCCATTGCATGGTGATGTCATGGACTGGCAATGGTGGCCTGGTATAAACAAATGGATATGGTGTTGGGCATGGTGGCCCTCTGTGTTTTATGCTCACCGCTTGCGAGACCTGGCTTGTCCGTACTGCAGTATTTCTATTGAATCTTTTATGATGTTAAAAATGTCTGGCATACTCTTTTTTTCTAACTGGATGCTTTCCAGCTGTAATGAAAGTCTGACTTTATCTACTGTTTTTTAAAGCTTAACAGATGCCGGTGATGCTTGAGCAAAATGGGCATCTTGACACTTGTGCTTTCCTGCTTCTTGCGCGTGTTGTGTGGCACTTAGAACCTGAGCATCTTTGCTGACAGGAAGTTAGTACTTATTACCTGGTTACTCACTGCAAGCTGATAAATGAGCATGCTGATGTACAGTGTGCCACCTGCCCTGGGCCAGCTCTACCACCTCAGGCTGCCTCATAGTATGCAGAAAGAAATACTATTCTTCAGAAGTGAAACAGCCGTAGTTACTGTATGGCCTGCTTCTATCCCTGCCTCCATATCCACAGCCCGCCTTGGTCTGCCTCTGTGTCCACAGCCCGCCTTGGTCTGCCTCTGTGTCCACAGCCCGCCTTGGTCTGCCTCTGTGTCCACAACCCGCCTTGGTCTGTCTCCATATCCACAGCCCGCCTTGGTCTGCCTCTGTGTTCACAGCCCGCCTTGGTCTGCCTCTGTGTCCACAACCCGCCTTGGTCTGCCTCTGTGTCCACAGCCCGCCTTGGTCTGCCTCTGTGTCCACAGCCCGCCTTGGTCTGCCTCTGTGTCCACAGTCCTGCCTCTCTATCTCCATCCTTGCCTCTTTCCTTTCCTTTGTATCCACAACCCTGCCTCTCTTTGCTTCTGTTCCATTGGTCTTTCTCTGTATCCCCAGCATTGCCTGTATCCCGTCTCTTTATCCACAGTCCTGCCTCTCAGGTCCCAGAAGTGTGATGCAAGGGTGCTAATCACTGCACCCCCAGGCTGCCCCGCATTTCTCAAGTGCATAGTATATATAGCAGATCTTCACTATATGGTTTCACTATGCCTTTGTTACAGTAAGAACCACATCTCTGAAACAGGTATCTGTTTCATATGTAACATCTCTTTGTAATGTGTCAGTCTTAAGCAGTGTTCTATTGTGTCGAAAATTACTGTTTCTATAACCCATGATCATGAGTCATCCATGATTATGACAAAGGCTCCAACAGCAAGGTTGATTTTTTTATGCTTTTGGAGGAGGATCAAGTATTGACACACCCACCATTTCCAAACCATGTTATCAGGATAGGGGGATCTGATACCCTGGTAAGACTCAGCAGCACGCCACCAGACTGCAGTCTCTCAATACGGGAGTCTCAAGTTCTCCGTAGCTCTGTCACAGTCTAGCACAGAAGTTGGCAGTACATGATTATTGCTTGTCTAGTTTGTTCAATGAAAACATCCAGTAGCACACACAACTACAAGATCTGTACACACTGTAATCACTTGGGTTTCATCAGTGACAAGCTTCAAACAGCTGTCAATGAAAAAGCATTTGCCGTCATGTGTCTTAAGGAACGGACCGGGAAGCAGAGGCAGGAATCGAGGTTTCGGGAAAATACGTGGTTTAATCAATGGAAGGACACGTTCAGGAAACAACTACATCGCATAACGTCAATGACCGGACTGGGGAAACATACTCCGACGCGGACTTATTTAGGGGAATCAATCCATACATCCATCCATCACAGACATTCATGAGACTAAAACACTGGGATTCCACACAAGGTAGATGAGGGGCGTGGCACATGGGAAGATTGGACGAGCATGACATTAACAATGTTCATAATAGTGTAATTACAGTAGCACCGGCTAAAGAAATGTAATACTGAACAGCTTTCAATAATGCGATAACATGGTATCTTTTCAGTACCAGTGTCCTGTGCAATGCTAGCCTGCACAAACTAACATACACTATATTGCCAAAATTACTGGGACACCTTCCTTTACACAAACATGAACTTTAATGACATCCCATTCTTACAGTTTTTCTCAGTCGCTTTCATGCAATTTTCTCATCAGAAACACCATTCTCAGCAACCTTAAAGCAGTTCTCAAAACAGGAACACAGTCTCCCACACAAATTAACATTTCTCATCTGACTTTCACAGTTCATCAAAACAGTTCATGCATTCATCACTGAGAATTGCAGGTCTCTCGCCGCTTTGATACTGTGGCGCAATGCATTTCTGTCATCAATCAAATCATTTTAAACTTCTTTCAGATGTGTAGTAAAGAGTAAGGCCAATCACACACTGTCAGCGGTAACAATAAAATTGGTCTTCAGTTGAAAACAAGTAGAATTACATGTTATAAAGGGAAACACATGTTCACAATCTTATATCACAGGTGCATGTCATGCCTCTAAATTGCATTCACACAAGCAGATATATAGATGTTCAGGTTCCACTCAGTACATAGTGCTGAAAATGGAGCAGGAAGTTGTGAGAGGGCGTGAGGCTCGAATGGCAAGAGGAAGAGGAGCACTCAGAGGACAACGAAGGGCTCACGGAAGACAACCGGGTAGATATCAGAAGGTCACTACAGAAATATGGGCTTGTAGCTGATGTCATCAATCATGGCATGAGCTTTGCTGAAGTTGGCCGGCGGGTGGAGCCTCAGGTGGCACCATGTACTGTGGCCTCTATTACATGGATATTCCGGAATGAGGGCAGGTAACTGGTCAAACATTTTCATTAGTTCTGTTTCATATGCAGTGTATCAAATACAATTCTGTAGTATGCAGTACAAAGTAAAGTTGGTTACCTCTGGATAACAATTGATGTTCCTGTTTGTGGTGTCAGAATAGAACCACTGCCTCATTCTGGTGGGAGAGGCCCACTTCTGTCACAGATTAGCGACTTTTCTCAGTTTTCTGCATTAAGGTAAGGGTGTCATCATGATCATTTCCTTGTTGATTAAAGTTAAAACGGTGCATCATTCAGATTTGCCTTCAGTAAAAATGAAGGAATAAAAAAGCACCGACACGTGTAGGAGGAAAATAGCGTTAGCTGCCTGTTAGCCAATCAGTTTTGATAG
>JAODKF010000103.1:4526532-4553701 GCA_026779585.1 Mormyrus proboscirostris
TTAGAGGTGGGGGGGGGGGGGGGCCGGGCAGCATGAGGAAGCAGCGGTGGATCTAGCCAGGTGCCGTCCAGTATAACTGCGCACCTTTCCGGCAGGGGGGGGTAGCTCAAGTGCCCGTCTGTGTCTTCGCATGTCGAGTGCGGCTTGGGATGCCACCGTATTGGGGGAGGGACGCAGATGGTAAACAATTTCACTCTTGTGGAATTCATCACCTGATAGTGAAGCTGGAAATAAGAGGCTGGGGGTATTTTAAATGGGGCCATGGCTGATTGGCTGCTGGCGGCACGGCGGCTCCCGCCCCGGTGATTCCCGTCGCCACTTGGAGCTTGTGAGCTGTGATGGTGGAGCAGTGCCGCTTTTCCCCTCCACCTCTCCGTCTTTGCTGTCTGCTAATACAAACATGGCCTTCAGAGTCATTTTCAGCTTGGTTTCTCATTTTAATATTGAAAATAAAAGCTTGCATGTCAGGGCAAGTGATCTTCTCTGTTGTGTCTTGTGTCCAGCTCTGGTTTTCAGCCCTGGTTTTTAACCGGTGTTCTGAATGAGCCAGACATCCTCGGCTCGAGCCTGGAAGTCTTTACCATAGTGAATGGGAGGCTAATGAAAAGGACCCAAGCTGAGTAAACAGCCTGGGCTTCTGGGCCGCAGCAGATATGCTGTCGACACATTCCATCATCTTCTCACGGGCGCTTCCCTGGTAGGCGAAATCATCAGCTTCTGCGCCACTAGTCAGATGTGTGAATCCCAAAATCATCTTTATGTGGGCCTGGGTGCGAGTGCCCCCCCAGTGTGGCATTGAGCTTAGATTTAGAAGAACTCAATTCTGAGAGGAAAGCAGGATTTGGGAGTGGCCCGTAGGGTGAGGTGAGAATGTAAGCTGCTGGTTGAATCCATCTCCCAGCCCCTGGTGTGCGTATGAATTCATCAGCAGTTTGTTAGCTGTGTAATGTTGCATCATTAGATTAGTTTTATTAATGAAATGCAGTTTCTAAATGTGGTTCAGGCCGGTCATTTTCCTCATTGTTAGCAGTGTTTGGTAACCATGCATTCATTTCCGAATTTGGTATTTTGAAGGTATAGACCGTCTTTATGATTCATCCTGATTATGCTGTTGCTAAGAGAGAGCTGTGGTCACTGGGAAGCTTCAGCTGGTGACATTGGTCACTCCGGCTTCTGTGACCAGACGTCAGGCTTCTCTTCGGGATTGGATCCTGGTCTTGCAGCCGGACGGCTTTGACCGCACCCGCAGTAGCGGAGGAGTCTGCAGTCTTCCGATGGTCGGTCTGTCTATAGCACTGCTACAGCTGAGGTCTCTTGAGCACTTCCGCCATTAATCTGAATACAGACTTGAGGTCTCCCAGCGCCTTCAACTTCCACGGCCTTATTTATTTATGGATTAATTTATATGTATGGCTCTTTTCAAGCCAGGCGGTGCAATCTGCTTCACAGAACAGGCAGAACCAGCCAAGGAATAAAATCAGAAATGGCATTCCAGACAAACATTTAAGTAAAGGAAAAGGCTAAAACTTGTATCAGATATCAGAAACATTAAATGAAACAAAATATATGAACAGATTAAGAATAAAATGCATTTACAAAAGGCTAAATGATAATAGTGTGTTTTTAAATTAAACTTAAAAATAGCTACTAAGTCAGCTGATCTAATGCTTGCAGGCAAGCTGACCCAAAGTTTAGGAGTCCTCACAGGACGTGCTGCATCACCTTCAGTCATCAGTAAGGACTTTGGAATGGCGAGTAAACCTTGGTCTAATGATCGTGATGGTCTTGCTGTTTGATACTGTACTAAAATTCAGATGCATACTGAATTTTGCATCTACCATGCGAAGTTTGGAAAGTATCGATAAAATCTTTAAATAAATTCCAAATTGTACAGGTAGGATGTGAAGTGATGTGGCACGCACCACGTTTGTGTCGCTTGGGTTTTCAGGCAGATTTCCTCCGCCGTGAAGATTGTGAGAGGTCCCATGTGAAGAACTGGGGCGATCCCCTTTAGACAGCTTTCTGACAACATGATGGCAGTAATTGTTATTTTCCCCTTTTTTCTCCCCCCTCCTCATCCCTTTATAGATGGGTCTGTCGGGGAACAGCAGTCCATTCGGCCAGTCGTATGCACAGGGCGGCGGCCAGGCGCTGGGGGGTGCCGCAGTCAACACCCAGCTTCAAAACAAGACGACGCTCTCCAACAGCATGCCTACGTTCCCCGCAGAGCTGAAGGGCGCCGCCGTCTCTGCCGTGCCCAACTTGGTGAGCCTGCCCCCTGCTGGTCACAGGAAGCAGTCAGGCAGCAATGAGAGGCTGCTAGGGCAGTTTCGGTCCAGTTACTTATGTACTTTGCCGCTGAATATGAGGAACAGGTGAACTTAGTGCCACGAAATTGTTAGTCTATTCAGTAAATGCCAAGGGCAATTAAGTAAAAGAAATCATTGCCTTTCATTTGGCTCATCCAAAAATTAACCAACCATTGGTTAGCAGGTTTTATTTATGGTATGTGTTGGTTTATTTTTACCCTTACCTGTTTAATACAGCTTCATATTAAATGCTTGTGGGAGTTTTACTTATAACAAAATGGTCTGAGGGCAAAACGAAAAATCATTGGTTCTCTCTGAACCAATCAGATTGTAGAGGAGATGGGTCCAAGCAACTAGAAGAGGTGGGACCAAGACATCTGATTGGTCGGGTACACCTCTTTTAGTTGTTTTGACTCAACCAATCAAATTGTATAGGAGGTATCTCTCTGAACCAATAATTTTTCATTGTGCATTTTTGTGTAAGTAGAACTCCCATGAGCATATTAAATGCTTAAGCGCCAGTGTGATGTGTCCTCTCCGGTGGTTTGTACCTCTTAGTCACATGTCTGGATTGACCCCCCTTCTCTGCCAGCCCCAGATGCAGCAGCAGCAGCAACAGCCTCAGCAGCAGCAAGCTCCAACCCCACCACAGGTGCCCTCCGTCGGCATGGTGTCCAGCCAGGGCGTGTCCACGGGCCCCACGGCCGACCCGGAAAAGCGTAAGCTGATTCAGCAGCAGCTGGTCCTGCTGCTGCACGCCCACAAGTGCCAGCGGCGCGAGCAGGCCAACGGGGAGGTGCGGCCGTGCTCCCTGCCTCACTGCCGCACCATGAAGAACGTCCTGAATCACATGACCCACTGCCAGGCCGGCAAGTCCTGCCAGGGTGAGTGTGACTCCAGCTTCCTTTGGCATCGTTCCAAGGACCCAGTTCATATGGTGCAGCTTTACATGCATACAGAGGTTGGACTCGGAAACTGAAACATTGGCCAATAGTATTTGACGTTTACCGCCTATAATATACGCGGGCGGCCTGGTGGCCGGTCTTCACTAACTGCGCATTCCATCAGTACAGGCTGAGTGTGAAGGTGGAATTAGCAGAGTAATAGCACAGCTGTACATAAAATATTGCAATGCATGCAACTTAATGGGAGACGTATCAGAGTACATAAGAGGACAAGTTGTTGATGTGCCTCTCACTGGCTCATCTGACCGGGACAGCAAGTCTTTGTGGCATATTGAGAGCCACGGTATCTAGGCTAATGTGGGCATACAGCCTTGAAGGATTACAGGAGTAACTGTGGACAGAAGAGGAAACTGCCTGAAATGGAGTGGGTTGTGTCTGTACTGGTGTAAACACTTGATGGAAACACTGAACTTTTGAGGGGGGGGGGGGGTTCAAATATCATAAAAACATTTTTACATTCACTTGAGGTGGTTTTTGTGGTAAGTCAAAACAGAAGTAATTTGCAAAACTGCAATGGAAACAATTAGCAAGTTGATCGGAATGATTATTAGATGTTCCTGTTCTACTAGTATTTGGGAAGTTTGCTCTATGTTGAAGTTTGAAGTGGTGGATCTTGCAGGATTGGTAAATTCCGAATACTTTTCACATGGCATCCTTGCATGGTATAACATTCCCGTCCCTGGTCCCTATTCAGCCCAGCTGTCTGCCTCACAGCTGGCGGCTCTACCTGGCTGTCTGCCTGCCTCACAGCCGGCGGCTCTACCTGGCTGGCTGTCTGCCTCACGGCCGGCGGCTCTACCTGGCTGTCTGCCTGCCTTACGGCCGGCGGCGCTACCTGGCTGGCTGTCTGCCTGCCTCACGTCCGGCGGCTCTACCTGGCTGTCTGCCTGCCTCACGGCTGGCGGCGCTACCTGGCTGGCTGTCTGCCTGCCTCACGGCCGGCGGCTCTACCTGGCTGTCTGTCTGCCTGCCTCACGGCCGGCGGCTCTACCTGGCTGTCTGTCTGCCTCACGGCCGGCGGCTCTAACTGGCTGTCTGCCTCACGGCTGGCGGCTCTACCTGGCTGTCTGCCCCACGGCCGGCGGCTTTCCCATCCCCAGGCACCGCGGTCTGCCTCCCGGCCGGCGGTTCTCTCGTCACTGGGCTCCTTTCTCCCTGCCGGACTGCTTCACGGCTGGCGGCTCTCTCTGGTGGACTGCCTCACAGCCGGCGGCTCTGCCCAGCAGTCTGCCTGGGTTTGATTCTCGCTTTGATTCTTGGTTGAGTGGTTGTGTTTCCCCCATGCAAGTGTTTCCTTGCTCTCTCCCCAGTGGGGAATGTGATCTCGGGCTTACCAGGCTCAACAGCGTCACCTGGACCGCCACTTATTCTGTCTTCTGTCTCCCAAGCTAAGTGCTTTCACTTGAAGGGTGAGGCCTGTCATTTTGGTAGTCCGGAGGAAATGGGTGGGGTGGGGTGGAGTTAGGTTAGGCACCGCCGGCTAGCTTACTGCAGCTGTCCTCCAGTGAGGCCCGCTCTTTGGCAGCTCGGGTCGCCCTGCGTTCAGCAGAGGCACTGTGACCTGTGGCAGTTTCCTAGTCACAGGTCCATAGGGTACACTGTTTAATTGCTTTCACAATGCCGTGTGGACGACTCCCCAGAAGCTGAGGAGGTTCATTTCAGTAGCATTGCTGTATGTCGCCGTGACTTGTGAGCCACTCCTCCGTGCTCCTCAGCTGCGTCCGTATCCGTTAGACGTGTCTGCATTGCCCTTCGCTTGCTGCCCGCCCGCATGTTTTACCGCACCTGGCTCCTCTCGGTGTGTAGCTTGTTTTCCGTTATGGAAGCAGTGGTTAGGCGAGCTCAGACATCTCCAGTTAGATTGAAGTTTGCTGCTACTAAGGCTTATCTCAGCTGAAACCATTGGATTTTTAATCAGCAGTGTTTATAGTACAAGAAACGGTGAGGAAGCTATTTCAGCTTGACAACTGCAAAAAGTAATGGCAAGCTAATGCGTTTCTGTATTTTATGTTTGCATCATTCACTGTAACCTAGACATTTATATACATAGCCCTGTGTAGTACATTCTTATATAGTACTGGCTAACTATGAGTGTTCAGCCAATCACAGAATGTGACTGTACATCTTGGTGCAGCTCTGATTTGATGGTGGAGTAAGAGCGGTCTAGCCTTACTGGCCCCAGGCCTCCACTGTGATGTACTGCACAGGCACGGGGCCCCCGATATCTCACATTGTGTAAGTATATCTCTCCCTCCACCTTGTCTGCAGTGGCTCACTGTGCATCCTCTCGACAAATCATCTCGCACTGGAAGAACTGCACTCGGCACGACTGCCCCGTCTGCCTGCCCCTGAAGAATGCCAGCGACAAGAGGAGCCAGCAGCGTGAGTAGAGTGCACTCCAGCAGCACCCCTGTTTATTACTAAAGCTTGCCCCCAGACACTCCTGTCTTTCACCTGCTGTGGAGCACAAAAGGGACATTTTCAGAAGCTGAGAAGCAGGGCATCATTGCCAGAGCTGTTCTGGGCTTGATGCAGAAGCATGCGGGTGGGGATGATGGATATTGGGGCTTACCCGCAGACCTGTGATTGGCCTGTGTCCCTGTGACTCATTTACACCCCGGTTAATTCATTTGCCTGGTGTGCTCATTCTCACCCTCGTTCCAGCTCTGCTTGGTGCTCGTTACCACAACCAGCACTGATACCCAAAAAGCCTACTGGAATGTTGTTGTTGTTGTTCATATTCCCCTAACGGGGAATACATGTGATTTCCAAGTGCCACAGACATTTATTAGCATGATAACTCAAAAAGTATTTGATTGTACAGCGCAGCATAGTGGTAGCACATAAGACAATATGCAAAGACGCAAATCTGCTGCACCCGTATAACTCATAAATCATGCACAAGTTTTTAATAGCTTTTAATGAAGATTTTTTTTTTTTTTGGTGACGCGGGGAGAGTGTAGAGGTAGAGAATACGTTGTCATTCCGAAAGCATGTATTAACTTTTTTTGCTTTGCCCTTTTGTGTAGCGGTATAGCTCTTTAACCCACATTCACTGCCCTTATCTAAACATCCCCCAGGAGTGGGTAGCAGCAAGCGCCCACATCAGCTACACCCTGCTGTTTTATCTCCCATATCTGCTTTAGACGAGTTGGCGGCCTGCCGCTTCTCACGTTTGTGCTCTGCTCCCGCAGCGCTGCTGAGTTCTCCCAACACTAGCCTGCAGAATGCTATCGGCACTGTGGGCTCTGGCCAGCAGGCCACGCCCACCATCAACAGCGCCACGCCCATCGACCCCAGCTCCATGCAGAGGGCCTATGCGGCTCTGGGCCTACCCTATGGCAACCAGCCTTCAACACAAGCGCAGCAGCAGGTCCACGGGCAGCCAAACGCCCAGGCGCAGCAGCAGCACCAGCAGATGCGGCCCATCAATGCGATCGGTAAACAAACTCCTACTTATCCACATATGCTTTCCTGCATGCAGAAATGCGTGTGTGTACAGCATGCTTTTCGCTGCTCTGTCATGCTGATACTACCAGATGTGCAGTATATCTGTTAGCATATCATACCAGCCAATGTTTGTTAAAAATCAAGACGTTGGCATTGGCGTGATGTCAGTCTTGGTTAGTTTTGGCCAGGCGATATTTAGGGTGCTTTCCACTAGGTACCTTCTGAACTGGTACCAGTATAAATGATTGTTCCTTTTCAAGATTATCTAGTGTATGTAATCAGTGTAGCTGTGCTGCATGTGTTTTCCAATCATTTTCATCCCTGCGGTTTAAATCATTCATAAGATGGCTTTCTGAAAAAAATATATTTAACTCATTTTTGCTTTATAAATATCCCCATATTTATTAAAACAAAATCACAACCTGATATTTATTTTTTTCTGATACCATGGAGTCCTAGTGTTGTTATAGTAAATACTTTTTTATGCCTTGTAATACCATCCAAATTTTCCATTTCTTTCAACCAGATCACAATTAAAGCTTGGGTCTCTTCATTTGTCCACACACATTATCATCACATTTATTTTTTTTTTTTAATTTATTTATTGTAATTTTCTGAGTTCGTAATTTTTTTCAAGGCGGCGTTTGTGTTGTGTTTTAGCAGCAGACTATTTCTATAACCAATCGATAGAAAAACGTGTTTGCAGGTTTCACCCTCCCCCAAAAAAAGTACCCAAGCTGGTTTGGCAATTTTAGGGTATTTAGGAACTTTTGGTCCAGGTTCTCCATCACAAGTTAATGGAAAAGGAAAAGTCCTGAAGGTACCGTGACAAAAGTGCAGTACCTGCTGCAGTGGAAAGGTGCCCTTAGACTATAGTCAAAATGCAAAGTTAGCAGCACCAGACCTTAAGACATGACTGCTAAAATAACGGAGATGATTGCGCTGGACGAGCAGCCATTTTCCGCTTTGGAGCACGAGGGATTTTGTTGACTCATCCGCCATTAAGAACCTCGCTACAGTCTCCCAGGTCGGTGCTACATCCCCGACGTCTCGCTCTGCGTTATATGCTGTGGCTGCTACACACGTTCACAGGATTTTAGGAAGTAACGTCACCAACATCAGCTTCTCTACAAATTGGAGGAACTCGGTAGTCCTCCAATTTGTCTTAATCAGGCCTTGTGGCTGGAGTGGCTGTATACGCTGGGTCTGGTGTGTCGTGCTGCAGATTATATTTGTGGGGGATACCCTTGCTGACTTGCTGGATGTTACTCCTCAGGCACTAACCAGATGAACATGGCCGTCAACACGTCTGAGCAGACTGGACTGCACCCAGACTCCTCACTGCCGTCCTCGCTTCCCGGGTGAGTGGAGCGGCGCCGTCCTCCCGAACGTGGGCCTGATTTGTTGGTATTTATTAAACGCCTGATAATTAAAATGTAATAATCCCTCTTGTATCTATCATAATGTCTGTAACAAACCTTGACCCTACGTCTTTAATATCATGCAGGGTGCTGCCTGTGTTTCTTAAAGGGCCCTGAGATTAAAAGTAGGTGAGGACGAGCTTCTGAATGTCTACTAACGCTTCCCTATTTTTTACTCTCATCTCCCGTCTTGCTCCCCGCAGCCAGCTGATGCCAGATGGGGCAGCTGTGGGCACCTTGAGCAACCTGCCTACCGCCGCACCGCTCTCTGCCACAGGCGTGCGCAAAGCCTGGCACGAGCACGTCACCCAGGACCTGCGGAACCATTTAGTGCATAAGCTGTGAGTGTCGCCCCATCTCTGCCTGCATGTGCGTGTGCATGCGCATGCATGTCAGTGGCTAACCTGCCTGCTCCGCCCCCCCCCCCCCCCAACCCTTGTAGAGTTCAAGCCATCTTCCCTACCCCCGACCCTGCGGCCTTGAAGGACCGGCGGATGGAGAACTTGGTGGCCTACGCTCGCAAGGTTGAGGGAGACATGTACGAGTCTGCGAACAGCAGGGTACGACACGCCGCTCTGTGTGCAGCTGCTCCTTATTTGTCTGATCCTGATTAGGTGACTGGCTGCTTAAAGCCAATGATTCTCAGCCCCAGGGTGGAGGTTCTGCCTCCCCGCTTTTAATAATCCATAAAGTTCCCCCCAGATAAAATGAACGGTGACGCGAGTCGATGGAGTCATTCGGGCCGAGTGGCTCTCCGATCTTTGGGTGTAATGCTGACCCCCCTGTTGCCGCTGTCCCTGGCAGGATGAGTACTACCACTTCCTTGCCGAGAAGATCTACAAGATCCAGAAGGAGCTGGAGGAGAAGCGGAGGTCACGGCTGCAGAAGCAGATCGGACAGGCGCCCATGACGGGCCCCGGGGGCCAGCAGCCGGGCCACGCCCAGCCGAATGCCCTGGGGCCGGCGCAGGGAGGTCGTCCGCCCAGTGAGTACACCGTCCCGCTGTGCGAGGTTGGATGGGGTCAGTCGATTTTTGGCCGTATTTCCTCTGTCCTCTTCCATGGCTCCGTTCCTGAGGCCGTAGATGCACGTCAAACACGTTCTGACCCTCCTCTGGCATGTTGAATTTTCTGCTCACTCACTCCTCCTCTTCCTCTCCCCTCCTCTTCTTCAGATGGACCTGTGCCTATGCCCAGTGTGCCAAGCCAGATCATAAATCGCATGCAAGTCACACAAGGTACCCCCTCCCCATCGATGCCTGGTTGCACCTTGACCCATCTGCATTTGATTATCCCCCCCCCGCCACTACAGCATTGCAGCCATGGTGCTCAGTACCCCTGCCAATACAGTGATCTAAGGTCTGCTCTTGGCCTCTCAGGCTTGATCTAGAGGAGAACCCCCAGGCTGTGTTGTGGTCCTGGAGTGCTGCACGCAGCAAACCCATCTGCCCGCTGCTCTCTGTGAATCGCATGGCCTTTCTCTGCCTATTTCGGCTTGTGATCCTTCCTTGGATGCCGGTTGCCTGTTTATTTTAGCGAGTGATTAGTATCTGAATTGTTTCTGCCTGCATCATCTACTCGATTGACAAGAGATGAAGCATGTGACCAAAACGTCGGTTCTGAGCCCAAAGCCGTTGGCCCAGTACTCCTTGCTGCCTTTGCTAGAGAATGTGAAGCTGCCCACATGTTAACCAAGATCTACTTGGTTTCCAGTCAGCTCTTAGCTGCTGGTATTACTGGGAGATTAATTTTTTTTACATCTGCCCCCTAGTGGCAAAGCGGTGAATAATCATCGTCTGTGACATTTTGTTGAAAATGCTCTTTTTCAGTGGTACTGGATTATTGGACACTCTGTCTTTGATCTCTCAGCGACTGAGCTTCACATTTGCGTGCAGTTGGTTGGAATCATTGGTGCTTCCTGCTGCTCATTTAGGATCATTTAGTCTCTGCTGACTTTGGAGCGGCTATATTGAATCTGAGCTGCTCTGGTTATTCCCATCTGGCCTCTAATTATGCCCGTGTGTGTCTGTGTGTATGCTCGTGTCTTTGTGTGTGTGCGTGTGCACGCGCTCGTCTCTGTGTTTGTGTACACGCTCGTGTGTGTGTGTGTGTGCGTCTCTCCCTGCGTCTGTCTGTGCGTGTCCCCTGCAGGGATGAGTCAGTTCGCCCCCATGGCGATGCAGAGTGTGCAGATGTCGCCGGCGTCCCTGGGAGCCCGCGCTGCCTCCCCCATGAGCCACCCCGTGCAGATGAACATGAGCTCTGTCCCAGCGGTGAGCCCCACCCGCATGCGCCCCACAGCCAGCTCCGCAGTCATGCTTCTGTAACCGGCCCAGGCTGAGTTAGCCTACAGAAGGCGGATCTTAATACTTCCGTCTGTGCCTTGCGTGGCACCCCTGATTTTATTATTATTATTTATTTAGCTTGAGTAGATTTTGGGCTGTAATTGGCCAGGTCCCTTGTGTCAATCAGGCTGCTCTGTAGGCCTGTGGAGAGGGCTTTTCAGATCTTGTGCCATGCTGTGCTTCTGGGTGCCAGTGGAGTAATGGAGTGAATTTTGCTCTCCTTCCAGATGGGAATGTCTCCTTCCCGGATGCCCCAGGCCCAAAGCATGATGGGAGCGCATGGCAACAACATTGTGGGCCAGACTGCAAACCAGGCCCAGTTCATGCCTCAGACTCAGTTCAGCGGGGCCATGAATGTGAACGTGGGTTTGGGGCAGCCCGGTGCACAGGCTCCCATCCCCCAGGTGAGCGGGGGTGGTGGGTAGGGGTGGCCTAATCGCAGCATGGTGGCTATTGGCACTTTCCCACCAAGGTTCAGGAACCTGCACAGCGTAACAGGAACTGGGACCTTTATGCTAAATAAGCACAGTGACATGTTTATAAGTTATTATTAAATCTGGCTAGCAGATCGATCTTTAATTCTACGCGGAGTAAAAAAAAGTGTCATTTTTCTGCTAATGAGCGCTGGTAAGTTTCAGCACTGGTACTGGTAAAATCAGGCAGAAATGTATTGGTTATCGGTCGAATTCTCCAATACAGAAATATGGAGATGCAAACAAAACAAAGCTTCTTTAATGCATTTTAATGTAATTGAGATGCAAAAAATTCAATCTGGCCAATTTTCTCTCCACTCTTCCAACTTTCAAGTGCCAGTGCTTGTGGTCGAGTGTCTTGGTCACGTGAAAAGTTGCATGGAAGCAGGCTCAAGAATGGGGCTGAGTTCCTGCAGTGGGAACATGATAGAAGCTCCTGCTTCCTGAAAAGGGTTGTAGTTCCTGAAAAATTCCCTGCGGTGGGAACGTGCCTTATTCGGGCCATTCACTGCATGGTGTTGAAATGTTAAAGTAGGCAGCAGTGCCATCGGGAGCGGAGATGGCGATACTGTAACGGACGGCATCGGACCTTTGCTTTCTCTGCAGCAGCAGCAGCAGCAGCCGCCGGCGCAGCAGAACGCTAACCTCACCATGAATGCCCTCGGCTCCATGGCGCCCCAGCTGCCCTGCGCCCCGCCCACCCAGCCCTCGCTGCATGGCACGCCGCCCCCCAATCCAGTCGCCGGCGGCCCCAGCCTGCAACAGCTCCAGCACGTCACTCCCCCGCAGGCCCAGCCCTCAAGCCGGTCCTCCACCCCTGCCCCCACGCCGGGCCCCACCCCCATGCAGGGGACTCCACCCGCCCAAGCCCAGCCGCGCACGCCGCTGCCGCCCCAGCCGGATCCTGTTGCGCAGATCCAGCAGCCCCCGTCTGCACAGCCGCAGCCCCCCACCACTCCGGTGAGAGTCGGGGTCATTTTGCACACCGCTTTTCACACAGCGGACTAATTTTGGGGTGGGATTGCAGGCTGCCCACATCTGCCATGCAGGGTGACATTCTGTGCCTGTTGTGTTGCCCCCCCCATCCCATCCCCCAGCTTTCCCAGACTGCTACTGGTGCAGACAACCGTGTTCCCACTCCGTCCTCCATTCTGGGCGGCGACCTGCACTCTCAGCATGCCCTACCTGACCGGCCTGTTCACGAACCCAAACCCGAGCCCCGGGACCAAGAGCAGGACTTTGAATCCGGAGGGTTGAAGCTGGAGCCCAAAGCGGAGGTGCGTGTCCATGCAGGAGACTGGCCAGTGGGTTTGGCCGGGTGTGGGTCCGGGTGGCGTCTCTGCCCAAAGGTCTGGTAGTATGAATTGTGGCAGGACAGAGCAGAACTACTCCTTGCTAAAACATGTAACCTTTTCAAACTGTGATTTCTGCCTCTCCCAGTATCCAGACCGTCTAGGGGGTGGTAAATATGAATGACATAAAACTGCAGCCATTACATTTTGTGGAGTTGTGTTACTCACTGAAAATGTGCCTTTTTCTGCTCACAGTAGCTAATGTTTGAATCACACTCTGTTTTAATGACTTTCTAAATGCCACAGTGAGTGTTCAGCATACGGGATGCCATTTTTTTTTTTTTTTTTTTTTAAATGAAATCATTGGCTGTGAAGCATTCGGTGATTACAATGATGGACTTAAACGACTCATGATTAGTTTTAATTGCTTCAAAACCTTTCCGAAATGTTTTTCGTGTTCTCCGAGCGGCTGCATAAGTGATTAAATTAAAAACGACGTGTACTTCTGAAGAGGTGGCTTCTGGTGCACGAGCACCACTTTTGGGAATGTTTATACCGATGATTTACTGACTGACTGACTGGAACACCAGCTTCATATGAAATCTGTTAGCTAAACAGGAAGTAAGGGTGATATTTACCTAGCGAAATTAAGTGCCTCTATGAAAACGCAATGAATACAAGCTCAAGTACAGCATCGCAAGGTTATGGGTTCAAATCCCAGAGAGCGAACACAAATTGTAACTGCAAGTTGCTTTAAATGATAGTATCAGGTAAATGAATAAAAGGTAGATTTAACATATATTTAAAGCTCAATAGCCACTGATTTAATGAATGCTTTATTATGAGATTTGAGTGCTGGGCCCCCCCTTTGCTCTTAAACGCTTTCTCCTTTGTCTGTTAAACTTTTTTAAGGTGCGGGGGCCATTTGGAGCTGCCTTTGTATGGGCCCTTCAGCCCCAGTTATGTTCTGCTCTCCTGGCCCGATTCTGCACACGCAAAGGAACCAAACAAATGAGCCGTTCAAATTCCAGACTTTTTTCTTTCGAGCTCCGCATCCGAGGAACGCCGCCATAAAGCGCGGTGGATGCACTGCTGCTTCGAGTTTTGACACCCATGTGCTCATATCTTCCACAGACAGGTTTAATGATGCTAAATGTCACTTTGCTCTTTTTTTGTCCAAAGGCTGTAATAACGTAACACTTCTAAGGCATCTTAGCATCTAAAATGTCACAATAAAGGAAATTAGTACCAGGCAAAGGCAGAGCCTACATCTTCATGCATTCTCCTCCGACTGCCTGCAAAACCGTTTCTGAAATCACCACCACGGAGCTCTGTGGGTTTTCTGCCTTCCGTTTGCCGTTGACTCTCTTGCCTTGCGTTTGCATCACTAGGAATGATGCGGAAAGTCGAAAAGGAATCTCGACCTGCGTGTTGGAGATTAAATCTGGGTTATGTTTGGAGCTCTGGGCTCGCATTCTGCCTTTGCTCTTAGTCAGTTTGCCGCAGTGTGGGTTAGAATCCAGGGCCTCACATTTCATATTGGTCAGCGAGCCCATCCAGAGATCACTGGCTCTGTGGGATGGGTGTGGCCGCTGTGCCGTGTGACCATCTTGGACCACTGTGTGCATCCAGATGGAGAATCATTCTTTTATTAAAACTTTTCCCAGTCCGTTTCTTAATGTGAAATCGCAGTCGGCAAAGAGCTGCAATGCAGTGTCAGACCTGAACGTTTGCAGTAGATATTTTAACCTGAACTTGCTTGCAGCTTCTCTGCCAAGAGCAGGATTTCCAGTCTAATAGTAAACTGCCGTGTTTCATTCCCGTAAACAATTTTAATATGAAAGTCCAGTACAAGTCTCTGGGATGAAAGATCAGCCCTCGGTCTCTTTGCCTTTTCAGCCCCGTTGATGTGCTGGCAGACAGGACACTGTTTACCGTGCCGTAGGATGGGCTGTTTCTCTCCGTGACGCTTCACCTCTTTCTTCGCTTAAAGTTTGGGCTCTGTCAGGCAAAGCTGGCACTTCCCACTTAGTCCTGTTTTATTTCAAAAAACCAGTGATGGCAAAATGCTGCAGGTTCAAATCCCATGATACTTCAACACAGTGGTTTGGTTTCACATGAGTGGCATACGATATTCTGGAAAAATGTCATGTAATTCTGAATAGCTCTGAGGTCAGTGTGCTTAGTCAGAGGCCTGAAATTTCCCCCATTTCCTTTTCTCTCCTTTAGTCGGAGGATGACTCCTCATCCCTGGTGAAGAAGGAGGATCCAGAGGGCTCAGACTTCAAGCAGGAGCCGATGGATGTGGAGGAGAAGGTAGAGGCAAAGCCAGAGCCCAAGGAGGAAGATGAGGAGAGCGGGGCCAACGGCTCCAGCACATCCACGCCCGCCTCGCAGTCCCGCAGGAAGAGTAAGAACACCGGCCTGTCTCGCTGTCTTTGTCCTGGCTGGCTGGTTTTCTCACCGGGACGGTTTCGTTTTTGTGACCGATCCAGGTTATTCTGTGTGTCGTTCTTTTTTCACTCAAATGTTCTCTTTCACCTCCTGCCCGCCTGCCGCTGTCCAGTCTTCAAGCCCGAGGAGCTGCGCCAGGCCCTAATGCCCACGCTGGAGTCCCTGTACCGCCAGGACCCGGAGTCACTGCCCTTCCGGCAGCCTGTGGACCCCATGAGGCTGGGTATCCCGGTGGGTTCTGTGTTCCGGGACCTGCAGTGGTTCCTCTGTCTGCGTTAGGATACCTGTCTAAGTTTATCCGGTACTGGGTGAGCTTGGAAGGGCAGAGCACACCCTAGATGGTATGCCAGTCCATCACTGGGCACGAGATGCCAGTCCATCACTGGGCATACTCGCACACACGAGAATTTTTAAAGACCCAAATTAACCTAGAATAGTGTTAATCAATGCAGGCCACAGGGACCCCCAAACAGTCCACATTTACCCCTTCATTTACTTTCAGCTCCCTGTACCAGGTCTCTTTGGTTGCTTTATTGTTTGTTTGATTCATGTCTGCTGGCAAGGAATAAAAAAAGACTGTTTGCAGGGTCCACAAGCACTGCGGTGAGACATTTGGGTTCACAGGAATCCTGCAGGAACACAGAGAGCATGCAAACTTGCATGCGGAGCCCAGAGTGCGGAGCACCGGCTGCCCTTGGGGTTTCTGTTTCTCAGATATCTCTAAGAGATTGGGGCGTTTTCCCACTGCGCCGAGGTACCATACATTTGGTACTTCAAGAAAGTACCCAAAGCACGGTACTTCAAGTTGGTTTTTGACTGGCATAAAAACTGGTACCGGCGCTGAATAACATCACAACACGAGGCGGGTATTTTGTACTCCTTTTGGAAAAATGGCTTTAGTATATTATAGGGTTGGGCGAGGTGTGATATTAATACCAACATCGTATGTTATGCACATGCTATTTAACATAGCTGGTCAGCTAGATTGAGATCAGGTTATTTCACTCCTTCATACTGTACGGACAATTTCGCGCAGTAGTTACTTTTCGCTAAAACCTTTTTACTGTGTCCTATAGCAATAGCAAGCTCTGCAATTTTAATTGTAATTTTCAAGATTAATATGTTTAAAAATCTTTTTAAAAAATCATTTTAAAGTTTACCTTCACTGCTTTTGCATGCGTGCTGTATTTGTTCTCAGAGATAATCATAATCATTATCATCCTTGCCGTTTAAATCATATTTCAATAAATCAATTTTTTAGTACAAAAAAATCACATGGCAAATCACATTCCAATATCATGCTGCCCTGGAATATTATACAAAATACTTTTTCTATTTCTTGTCATGCTGTCTTGATCTGTTCTTCCGACCAGAAGCTTGAAATGTGTGCTCTAAATGTGTCCATGCATCTATTATTAGTATTATTATTATTATTATTATTATTATTATTAGTATTATTATTATTAGTAGTAGTAGTAGTAGTAGTAGAAGTAGTGGTGGTGGTGGTGGTAGTAATATGATTCATATTATTTTTGCAGTTAGATAAATTAGCATTCTCATTAATATTGTTTGTTTCTTTTGTTAACCTTTTTCAAGACAGCAGTTGTGTTCCATAGGCAGGCTATTTGCTTTACCAATTGACAAAACATTTTTCATCCCATCCAAAAGTACTAAAGTACCAGAAAAGTACCCCAGCTGGTTTGGTACTCTGGCTACTGGAACATCTGGTACTGGTACTCGACCACAAGTCAGGGGAAGGTACTAAAAGTACGGTACCTGGTGTGGTGGAAAAGTGCTGTTAGCTGTGGGATGTTTTTGAAATGCCTGCTGGGACGTTAAAATGAACCCTAAGTGCCCTTTAGGGCAGAAGGAAATGGTGCAAGTTGTGGAATGTTTGGTCCTGTTAGAAGAACCCATTTGATTTGTCTGTTAAATATCTTTCATCATTGAGTTTCTCTAGCGAGCCCTGATTTACCGCCGCTGGCTGCTTGCTGTCAGGCGCTTAATGCATCATTTCTTGCACTAACAGCTACTGCAAGCTTCAGTAATGACATAGCAGCTTTTGGCGGTGAACCTTTCAATCAGCTTATTAATTCCTCACGTGTCGTCAGATCAGATTAAAGGAAAAAGGAGAGGAATGGAACCAACAGAGGTCATTGTCGTGCCTTTTATGGCCATATTCACGCTGACGGGTGATCGAAAGTCTGCCAGTGGTTCACAATTTAGTGACATAAATTATGATTATGAAGCTGGCTTGGGACCCCCTTTGGGCTGTGCTAGCTTTTTATGGTCCTCTTCCCCTGCCTCTGGTCCGCCAGGACTACTTCGACATCGTGAAGAACCCCATCGACCTGTCCACCATCAAGCGCAAGCTGGACACGGGCCAGTACCAGGAGCCCTGGCAGTACGTGGACGACGTCTGGCTCATGTTCAACAACGCCTGGCTCTACAACCGCAAGACCTCGCGCGTCTACAAGTACTGCTCCAAGCTGGCCGAGGTCTTCGAGCAGGAGATCGACCCGGTCATGCAGAGTCTGGGTTACTGCTGCGGGAGGAAGGTGAGTAGCCGGTGGCTGGCCGAGAGAGCCGGGGTCCAGGGGGAGGGCGGAGCCATCGTTCATTCTTTTGGGGGAGAGGTGGCATAGTGGTTAAGGTGGAGGTCACCTGATCAAAAGCTCCCTAGTCTCCGACCCCCACCCTATGCCCGTGCGTTGGTCTGTGGGTACTTTACTTGAAGGGGATTGAATGAGTTGGTGAAGGATTCTCCTGCATGTACTGGGGGTGGGGTTATGTTTTTATTTAGCAGATGCTTTTAAACAAAGCAAATATTTTTGAGAATGTGGTGTCAGCCAGTTCCTTGAGTAACTGCGGCTAAGAGCCTTGCTAATGGGCCCAACAGTGACATCTGGGATTTGAACCAGCGGCTTTCTAGTCACGGGCACTGTGTGCCGAAGCACAGACTCCCCCCCCCCCCCCCGTGTCTGTGCGGCGGAAGGTGCCGCTGGCCTGTCGCGAGCTCATCTCCCTGTTTTCATTTGCCCCTGGCTGCGTGTGCCAGTCGTGTGACGCCGCGTGTCAGATGTCTGCTAAACGTGAATAAACACCTGACCGTCGCGTCCCTCCCCCCCTTTCCGTCTCGCTGTCGCAGTATGAGTTCTCGCCTCAGACGCTCTGCTGCTATGGCAAACAGCTCTGCACTATTCCTCGAGACGGCACCTACTTCAGCTACCAGAACAGGTGAGCCCCCGGGGGGAGGATTGAGAAAAGGCTTCCTGTGTGTTAAGGTCTTATTTGTAAGCTTGGATTTAAGTTCTCGCTTTACTTCTGTCCCTCTGTGATGGAGGTGCTCAGTTATTTTCCCAGGGGTCCAAATTCCAGCAGCATCAGATAAGAATTTCGGGGGTGGTTTGATTCGACGAGCAGAGATTTCATCAACAAAGGGTGGTCTGACCAGCGCATGTCTGGATTAATCGCATGGTCTGGATTAAATTATTTCTGTCCAGTTGCAGACCGGAGTCCACCGTTTGATACCCTTTCTCTAGAGTGCTGAATTTATATGTTGCTGTTTTAAATGTGTGTACACCTTCAGTGGCCACTTTTTTAGGTACACCTAGCTAGTACTGGTTAGAACTCACCGTCGCCTCCAGAACCTTCCGTTCCTTTTAGTTGCCCATTCTCCTCTGACCCGGTCTTACTGACAGGATGTTTCAGCCACAAAAATGCTGTGACTAAATGCTCTTTGTTCATAAAACTATTCCTCAGAAACTGCATGAACATCCCAGGATGGTGCACCAGTAATCACGCCACGTTCAGAATTACTTCTATTAGGCGTCATAGCTGTTGTAGTTTTCAGTCAAACGGTAACCGTACCTCTTGTATTGAGTTGCAGCCGCATGATTGGCTGTTTGGATGAGCAGGTTTTTTGCATTACTGAGCAGGTTTACCTAACAAAGTGGCTACTGAGTGTATGTAGTACGTGTGCCCGTATATGAACTGCATCATGGGAAAATCAGAGGAGACCCCCGGCTCCAGATCTGTTCCCATTTCGTATTGGGATTTCGCAAGAGCCCAGCGGAGGAGAGAGTGGCGCCGGACAACTGCGGCTAAATCAAGGCAGATGTTGTTCTTATTGCTTCTCCTGCAGGCTTGACATTTCTGGTAGCGTTCTGTGATCCCAGCCAGCTATTGTTCCTCAGTCAGTGTGTGTCTGATGCCGTACTTCTAGTGGAAGCGGACCTTCAATTGCTCTTAGTAACAGAATGCAGATGAGAGGCATCTGAAGTCATTCTATCTGCCGGGCAACCATCCGTTTTAACCATTCCCAGTAGCTAGCACGCTCATGAGGCAAGCTAAACACAGAGCATCTCTGTGGAAGTGTCCCTCTGCTCCCCCTGCTGTTCAGTTCCTGCTACTGCAGTTGGCCAAAACTTGATTTTTATTCAGCGCTGCAGTCACAGAACCATTGGTTGCTACGAACATATTTTTTATCAAAACAATATGACTGAGTGGTTGCTTTATGTCTGCGATTTGATACAGTGCATTTCGTAAGGAGGGGAGGGGTGTTTAGCAAATATGGATAAAAATTGGAGACGTTTTTGTGCTTCTAATAATGAAAAATCGTTGCCTATCACACCATGCTGCAGAGCGAGTTCTGGCACAGACGGCCTGCTGCACCAAGCTACCCTCGTTATGTGTGTCTCAAGGCCGTCGGCATCGAACCCGCGCGGCTTTGTGCCGCGACGGGCTACTCACGCGCACGTGGCTTTGTCCCCGGCAGGTACCACTTCTGTGAGAAGTGTTTCAACGAGATCCAGGGCGACAGCGTCACCCTCGGCGACGACCCTGCACAGCCTCAGACGTGAGCTGCTGCCGTCCGCCGCAGGACCTCCGATATTTTTCCTTACTGTTTAGCTTAAAAAAAAAAAAAAGATTTTTCGTCCCCATGTTGGCTTGCCTTGCTGGGCAGGTTGTTTCTGATTTTTAAAAAGGCTGTTGGTTTTTTTCATATTAAAAATGATGTTCTGTCTTTTTCCCTCTAGAATGATATCTAAAGAGCAGTTTGAGAGGAAGAAAAATGACACATTAGACCCAGAACCGTAAGTAAATGTGCTTTTTTTTTTTCTTTTAATGTGTGGAAATGTTTGAATTGTTATGACCCATTTCGTTGCTGACTGACCTGGAGTGTGACAGTGCATTCTCCACCCTCAAATCAAATTTATCCCAGCCATTGAGACAGACTTTTTGTCATCCCTGCCAAATCCCCCCCCCCGCCACCAACACATACACACACAGGTTTGTTGAATGTAAGGATTGCGGGCGGAAGATGCACCAGATCTGCGTGCTACACTACGAAGTCATCTGGCCCGCAGGGTGAGTCCGCCGCTCTCTGCTGCCGCGCAGCTTTGTTTCTGTTTAATTTTAGCAAGCAGGACTGGTGTCCAGTCTTCGCAGCCAAGCAGGCTGCTGAGGGAGAGATGTGGCATGAGGCACACTGGCAGTGGGGAAGTGAGAGCTCGCACACAGCTAGCAATTGCAGGAAGACGTGGCCAGTGTCCTCTAGCACACAGATGGCAGTTGCAGGAAGACACTGCCAGTGTCTGCTAGCACAAACACGGTAGTTGCTGGAAGACAAGCTCGTTATCCACTAGATCACAGACAGCATTTGCAGGGAGACATGGCCAGCTACCAGTTGCGGGGAGAGAGGGCTAGTGTGCGCTAGCAGTTGCGGGAGACATGGCCAGTGTCCGCATGCAGATGCGTGTTGCCCCCATGCAGCACAGTCATTATGTGCTGTTGAGTTGCCCCACTGTCGCCTCTGCCAATTGGCTGCTTGACTGATGATAGAATTATCTTTCGACAGTTTCATCTGCGATGACTGTCTGAAGAAGACTGGGAGATCAAAGAAGGAGAACAGGTTTTCTGCTAAAAGTGAGTGTGTTTGAGTGAGTGCCGTCCACTGTCATCCCAGTCTCTAGACATGCCCTCGGACCCTCAAAGGTGTTGGTATTCTGGGTCTTGCTGCCTTTCTTTACGTTTTAGGATGATTTGTGGATCACTCCTCCGCATGCCTCTTGATCCACTGACACTCGTGGCTTGCTGATGTTAGCAATGTGTAACCCTGGGGCCTAATCATGGTACGTGTTTATGCCCCGACCCACAGGGCTGCAGACCACCAAGCTGGGAACGTACATAGAAGACCGGGTCAACAAGTACCTGAAGCGGCAGAACCACCCAGAGGCCGGGGAAGTGTTCGTGCGGGTGGTAGCCAGCTCCGACAAGACAGTGGAGGTCAAACCCGGGATGAAGTCCAGGTAACACTCATCGGCTAAGCTGTGTTTCACCTGCATTGCCCTCAAAGATGTAAGTGGTACCATCACTGGAATATCTAACTGGAGCCTGTATATAAGTAGATTTTTGTCCTAAAGTATGTCTTTCCATGAGTGAACTATTTTATGCCCTTGTCTTAGGGTACTTACGGTTATCTCGGGGTAAGTCACCTCTAAAGACCCTGCTGTTACTCTGGCAGGTTTGTGGATATAGGTGAGATGGCAGAAAGCTTCCCCTACAGAACCAAAGCACTTTTCGCTTTTGAAGAGATAGATGGAGTGGACGTGTGCTTCTTCGGGATGCATGTCCAGGAGTATGGCTCAGACTGCCCCTTTCCCAACACCAGGTGAGCGCCTGGGCTCAGGGCAGCCTAACATCCTCATAATAAGGAACAGGACTGACTGCCAACAGACCTTGTTCCTTCTAGAACTTGCATGTCATGTATTGGATAGTGCAGCTACTCTGCCAGGTGCTTGACACGTATACATACTCTTCCTCCTTCAACAGACGGGTATACATATCGTACCTCGACAGTATTCACTTCTTCCGGCCCCGGATCCTTCGAACTGCAGTCTACCACGAGATCCTGATTGGTTATCTGGAGTATGTCAAGAAGCTTGGGTAGGTTCGGGCTTGTCAAAGGCCTTACGAATGTGATGCAGCCAAATGGGTGCTTAGTACCAGTAAAATGTCCCGGGCCGATTTGTAAATCGCCATTACAGTTGGGTTATAAGGTCAGGTGCTGAAGTGTCGCCTGTCCTCGCCTGTGCAGGTATGTCACGGCACACATCTGGGCCTGCCCGCCCAGCGAGGGGGACGATTACATCTTCCACTGCCACCCGGCAGACCAGAAGATCCCCAAGCCCAAGCGGCTGCAGGAGTGGTACCGGAAGATGCTGGACAAGGCCTTTGCTGAGAGGATCCTACATGACTATAAGGTTGGCTGCCATTATCACAGTATCTCAGTCCAGACTCTCTCGCTCCTCTTTCTTTTGTTTGCTTCGCCATGGGCAGGAGAGGACTTGGCCTGGCTCTCTTTGATGCTGCGTGGTCACTGTGGTGTGTTATGCTTGAGTTAGTCACTGAACATTGTACAGCCTGCTACAATAGACTAAAAAATGCATGATGCATGAGCTCTACTAGCTTTGCTCTCTTGTGTTTTGTCCATGTGCTCGTGCAACAGGACATCTTCAAGCAAGCAACGGAGGACCGGCTGACCAGTGCCAACGAGCTTTCGTACTTCGAGGGTGACTTCTGGCCCAATGTGCTGGAGGAGAGCATCAAGGAGCTGGAACAGGAGGAGGAGGAGCGCAAGAAGGAGGAGAACACGGCAGCCTGCGAACCCCCAGAGGTTTGTCATAGCTGGGGGGCAAAGGGGGACTGAATGCAGTCTGAGCCTGTCTAGGCATGTTTGTGAGCAAATGCAAGCAAAGTAACATCTCATCCTTAGTTCTATTCAAGCAGCTATCTTTAAAAAAGTGCATAAAACACGTCAGTGAATTCGATGCTCATCCTCTTGAACGGGTCTCCAGCTCCGGCCCTGGAGAGCTGCTGGCCATTACGTTTTCTATCCTATCTGGCTTCTGATGAGCCACATCTGTTCTCGAGTAAATACCAGGTAGGATAGTAAACTTACTGAATAGTAGCTCTCCAGCACCGGACCAGAGAACTCTAAAAAAATAAGGACCTGTCAAAAGCTTCCCAGTGATTTCCGTTTTTATATGGGGTAGGTGTGGATTCCTCAGAAATAGTTAACATGCACAATATTTTCCTGGAATGGCTTTTGTCCTGTTCCTCCCAAGGGCTCAGGGAGCTCCTTAAATTGTTTCCCAAATTATTTGTGTCTTATTTCAATGCAGTATAGGATGCTTTCTCTAAATGCCCCCCTGAAGAGTGAGTTTCGACCGTAATCGCTGCCGTGGGCTTTAACACTATGAGGCTTGAGCCTGGCTTGTCCTTCCCGCTGGTCACACGTGCCTGTGCTCGCTTTTCCCAGGGGACGCCGGGTGACAGCAAGAACGCCAAGAAGAAGAACAGTAAGAAGACTAACAAAAACAAAAGCAGTGTAAGCCGGGCCAACAAGAAGAAGGCCGGCATGCCCAATGTAGCTAATGACCTATCCCAGAAGCTCTACGCCACCATGGAGAAGCACAAGGAGGTGAGTCACGTTGCCTGTCACACTTTTGAGATTTTCTCCAGCAATCTGCACATGTTTTGCTGGTCCCATCCGGAAGTGGAATCCTGTAGGAATCACCAGGATTTGACCACAAGCCTGCATTCCTCATTCCTCTTGTAACCTGGGGACTGTCACTCTTGGCTCATTCCAGGTGTTCTTCGTGATCCACCTGCATTCGGGGCCCATGGTGAACACCCTGCCACCCATCATGGACCCGGACCCGCTGCTGACGTGCGACCTGATGGACGGGCGTGATGCCTTCCTGACGCTGGCGCGCGACAAGCACTGGGAGTTTTCCTCACTGCGGCGCTGCAAGTGGAGCACCATGTGCATGCTGGTGGAGCTGCACCACCAGGGCCAGGACCGCTTCGTCTACACCTGCAACGAGTGCAAGCACCACGTGGAGACACGCTTCCACTGCACAGTCTGCGAGGTATACACGCCTGCCTTGTTTTATAGACACAGGACGCCCAGCCTTGCTTTTTCTGTTGACATTCTGGCTCATTTCTCCCTCCAGGATTTCGACCTGTGTATCAACTGCTACAACACTAAGGGCCACGAGCACCAGATGGTGAAGTGGGGCCTGGGACTGGACGACGACAGCAACGGCCAGGGGGGCGAGGCCTCCAAGAGCCCGCAGGAGAGCCGCCGCCTCAGCATCCAGCGCTGCATCCAGTCACTGGTGCATGCCTGCCAGTGCCGCAACGCAAACTGCTCGCTGCCGTCCTGCCAGAAGATGAAGCGCGTGGTGCAGCACACCAAGGGCTGCAAGCGCAAGACCAATGGCGGCTGCCCCGTGTGCAAGCAGCTTATTGCGCTCTGCTGCTACCACGCCAAGCACTGTCAGGAGAACAAGTGCCCTGTGCCCTTCTGCCTCAACATCAAGCACAAGCTGCGCCAGCAGCAGCTGCAGCACCGGTTGCAGCAGGCGCAGATGATGCGCCGGCGCATGGCCACCATGCAGGGCCGTGGCGCCCCCCAGAGTTTGCCCTCCCCGCCTACCTCAGCGGCCACACCCGGCACACCCACTTCCCACCAGCAACCTGGCACACCGCAGACCCCGCAACCCCTGCCTCCGCCTCCATCTCAGCCAACCACACCCAGTGGCGGTGTCCTCTCTCCCGCCTTCCAGACCGGCCCACGAGCCGGCCAGCCCCCACCCCCCCCCTCTCAAGGCAAGCCACAGGGCCCGCAGGCTTCACCCTTGCATCAGCAGCAGTCCCCCCTGCCTCAGCAGCCCCAGGCGCAACAGCCCCAGCCTGCCCAGCAACCGCAACCACAGCAGCAGCAGCAGCCACCACCAGCTGCGGTGAAGATGGCGCGGCATATCGAGCGTGTCGCCCAGGCACAGCAGCAGAACCAACATCTCGGCTACCGGGTCAACATGAATGGCTTGCACCAACAGCGCCCGCCAGGGCCCCTGCCGGGCACCATGCAGCTAGTTGGCCCCCGTGGTCCTCCAGTCATGCAGGCCGTGCCACCCGGCCAGTGGCCCGGAGGCCCTCAAGGGCCCATGCAGGCCACACTGTCCCCACAACAACAGCAACAGCAAGTCCCTCCCCAGCAGCAACTTCCTCCCCAGGGTCCCCAGGCAGCCATGCCCATGCAGAGGCCCCTGATGCCCCAGCAACCACCCCGCATGCCTGGGGCTGCTCCGCCACCGCAGGGCCCCTCACAACAGACACCCCAGCAGGGGGGCCCCATCGCTGCTGCCGCTTTGCAGGACCTCCTGCGCACACTCAAGTCACCCAGCTCGCCGCAACAGCAGCAGCAGGTCCTCCGCATCCTCAAGTCCAACCCGCAGCTTATGGCTGCCTTCATAAAGCAGCGGACTGCCAAGTACCAGGCTAGCCAGCCGCCGCAGCAGCAGCAGCAGCAACAGGTGCAACAGCAGCAGGCCCCGCCACCGCAGCAGGCCCCCCAGGGCATGCACACAGGCCAGTCCAACCTTGCCGGCCTGGCCCCCGTGCCTGGCGGGGTGGTGCAGCGGCCCGGCATGCCCCCCCAGCCACCTCAGCAGGGCATGGGAGCTCTGGTGCCACAGGGTCAACTGATGAACCCCGGACACAATCCCAGTCCACAGCTCCAGGAGCTGTATCGCCGGCAGCTACTTCAGCGACAGCAACAGCAGCAGCAGCTGCAGGGCACCATGGCCCAGTCCCACGGCCAGTTCCCCCAGTCCCAAGCCTCCACTACAAGCTACTCCCAGCTCCGCATGCAACAACAACAACAACAACAACAGCAGCAGCAGCAGCAACAACAACAGCAGCAGCAGCAGCAGCAGCTGGCCATGCAGGGTGGTGCCGGGTCAATGGGTCAGCTGGCTTCCAAGCCGCAGATGGGCATGGATGGCTCACAGAACCTGCTGCACCCCCGCCTACTCCAGCAGCAGCAGCAGCAGCAGCACTCGCAGCAGCAGGCCATGCTGAAGTCGCAGATGGGCTCGCCCGCCCAGCCCGGTCCCATGAGTCCTCAGCCGCACATGCTCTCCGGCCAGGCCATGGCCACCACGCTCCCCAGCCAAGTGCGGTCGCCCGCCCCTGTGCAGTCACCCTGCCCACCATCGCAGCAGCAGCCCCCTCCGCATTCCAGCCCCTCGCCCCGGATACAGCCGCAGCCCTCCCCGCAGCACGTGCCCACCCACACGGGCTCACCCCACCCCGGCCTGGCCGGCCCTTTGGATCAGGGGCACCTCAGCACGCCGGAGCAGAGTGCCATGCTCCCGCAGCTGAACACGCCCAGTCGCGGAGGACTGCCTGGGGACTTGGCCATGGGGGGGGACCCTTCGGGGGACACGCTGGAGAAGTTTGTGGAGAGTTTGTAGCATTTATGGGGGTAGATTAAAAGAAAAATGCTTTCCCTCTCCTTTCCAGCTTTTCCCTCTCCTCAAAGAACTTTTGTACTGACATGTAAAAAGTTTAAAGGAATTTAAAAAATAAAGTCAACAACGCTGGGGAGTGTCTCCTCATGTGAGAGACGCCTGTTTCTTCCTACAAGTCAAGGGATTTGAAAATTGCTGTTAAAGAAAAAAAGGAAATCACAAAGAATATATTTTTGGTTTGGACCAGTTTTGGTCTGTTTTTTTTTTTTTTGTTTTGGTATGAATTCATGACTTTTTTTAAAAGAATTTATGGAACTATTTCATTATATTATTCATACATTTTATTTTGTACCTTTGCGACCTTTAAAACATTTTTGTGTTGAAAGACTGTAAAATAATTTTGTCTGGGAAGCAGGCCAGCTTCTCTCTATTATCTCTTTCCTCATTCCTTACAAATGGATTCTTAATGATGAACCGATTTTCAAAAGGATATACTTTTGAGAAGAATTCCTTTTCCCTTTGTTAATTGTAAAGTCTGTGCAAATAAAAGTATTCATTTGTATAGATAGGACCTAGAATATTGCACACACAAACACACACACACAAACACATCCAAAATACCAATTCTCTCAAACACACACATACAAACACACAAACACATGCACCAATGTAAACACTCAAGTCCATGTGAACATCTCACTGGCCTGGAACCGGAATTTGTCTTGCAGATGTAGAAAATTGTTGCTTTGTTTCTCCTTTGAGATCTTTGAAATTAGTCCTATAAATATAGTTATATAAAAACGATTTAATTCCTATACTGCCCTGAACGGATCAGTTTGACTGCTGATTTGAACAGAGAAAGAGTTCCGTCGATCCTCCTTCCCCGAACACGAAACTTGAATCGAGAGTGATCTTTTTCTCTTGTGTAAAATCATGCAAGTTATTACACGAAATGCTATAAATATAAGGAAAGAAAATCACTGTATAAACATAAAACAGCTCATTTCTTACTTATATACCATATTGTTAAATAAACTGTGTGCAACAGGCTGAAATTCCAGGCTGAGTCTGTTTCTGGTGGGGATGTGAAGACGAATAGTATCTTTTGGTTAAACCTAGGGCTTGTGGTGCTTAATG
>JAODKF010000103.1:4559215-4577171 GCA_026779585.1 Mormyrus proboscirostris
ACAGTACAGAAAAGGGATGGATGCATGGTATATAAGCACATTGTAAACTAATGGCATGTCATAACTGCAATTTAAACGCAATTAAAATTGGGCAAAGGCCAAAGTTATTTAAGAAACACAAATATAATTGAATGTGAGTAGTTTCTACAGGTTTGAAAAGTATGTCATACAACATACATGAACATAATTTAAGGCAATCCTAGATCTGCCATCTGGTGGCAGGTAGCGGCAGTGCGCCGAGATGTGAGCCTTCCAGCGATGGCTCATTTAATAGATGCCGTAAACTACTGATTAGAGTTAACGTCTATCCGTCAGGGTGGCTTTTAGGCGTACGGGTAAATAATCAGCTATCCTGCTTACTCTACTGCGCTCTGTTATTAAAGTATCAAAGTTTTACTTGTCACATATACAATTATACTCGGTACAACGTGCAGTGAAATGTACGGTTTGCCTTGCTCCAAACTGAACGTAAGGACGTAAGTTAAAGCAGCTAGACATATTACGTATTAACATTTAACATCAGTAATAATCAGAAATATCTATAGTGTGCAAAGACTCCCAAGAATAACTAAATATTTACATATATAAGTTCTACACGTGTGGACTGAGTCGGCTGTTCAGAAGGTACCACAGAAGGTCCTAAATGCTGTCCTCACTGTAGATCTGAATTACCGTTCTTGCACTAATATTTAGTTCTTGTATTGTTTACAGAGATTCTCCTTGATTTGTTCCTATGGTTGTATACTCTGTTAAAACATAATTACTATACTTACATGCCATGTAAGTGTTGCGTGTGCATAGCAATTTGTCTAGGTTCAGCAAGGTATTGGAATTATTCAGTTTTAATAAATTAGTAATGAACAGACCAGGGCAACAGTTTTAAAGGTCTTTAATAAAAACCATTTCCCCCCTCATATTGTGTGATGATTCTCCTCTTGTTTTTTTTTTTTTTTTTACCTGAAATGAAATGAAATGACACTTGATTGATAGCATTTTACAAAGAGGAGACAAATGATTTATTTCATTACCTGGGGGCGGACTCTAACCCAGAGGCTACAGTGCAAAGTAGGGGATAAACCAGGACAGGACACACACGGACATACCAGTAGGCAGTAACTCCAATTCACCTTGTGGTTTTGGACTGTGGGGGCTGAGCCCGTGGGACACTACGTGGGAAGAACATGCAAACTCATTCAGATATTCGCACGTAGGGAACCACATATATACTCTGATCAATTTAATAATATATGGTGATGCAAAAGCTTTTTTGGAAGTTTGTTGATGTAGAATGAAATGACCCTGTTAATACGCATAAAGAGTTTACTGTTCAAAAACAATTATTATGTGCCAGTTGAAAGGAGGCAGGCAACATAATCCAAATGTAATCTGAATTTTTTATCTCACAATCATGAAAATATGAAGTACACTTTACATACATATATATATATAGGCTATATATATACAAGCTCAGTATTCGCATCTACCATCAAGACAGTAAGTTTATAATGTTTTGCTAGGTTCAATGGCATTCCGGCCTGTGCTGTATTCTGAATTGAAATTAATTAAATTCTTCCTATTAGTCCGATTCAACTACTGTAGCCTATACCTTCAGTTTATAGTGGGAAGTAAAGATGTATATTGTAGTGCAATTTCTGTATAATATATTAATTTGAGCAGTATTACATGAACATAATTTCAGAAAGACAATTCTTGCGGCTTTCAATATGCCAAACATTTTCAGCGATCGGTCACATGACTGGGGTTTTCACCAACGCTGTTACGCTTGTTCACGTGACCGGAAATAAATGGTGAAGCGGTTGAACAAGTGAGTATTTGAATTTTTTGTTGTGATCGAGAAACATGTTTAAGTACATTCATACGTTTCTTTGCCATATATTTATATTACTCCATACTGTTGGTTAGGATGGAAATGTATAGCTAGTCACGTTAAAATATGTGGCTAGCTCTTCGAATTAGCGTTATTTTGTAAATGTCTCTTCAGTACTGCCAGTTTCTTAGCGCAATTTGCAGTTTCGTCCAGTTCGATGGCAAATCGAAATCCTAGTGAGCTGCCCGTGTTACTTCGTTAATGTGTAAAAAATCTCACACAAATAATCATGCAATTCTTAGTGTAGGCTCATTTGCTCATGTTGCGCATAGTTCTTCGAGCATCTGGCGCTTGTCGTAATGTTGTTTTACGGTATTACCTGCTGCAATGTTACTTGTTTCAGGTTGTTATTTAACAAATTGTTGATTTTAAATGTTAGATTTATGGAGCTGCTAACGATTTAAAAGTATTTTACATCATGCTATCTTTGTGATGCGTATCGGCAACCAAGCATTTCACTGCACATTGTATTGAATATAATTGTGTCTGACAAATAAAATTATCAGTCACCGTGCTGCTTACAGCCGTATCTGTATGTAAAATTGCAAGACACTGAAATTCAAAGTAAGTCTTAAGTATTTTGTAAGTCACATTACATAGCCCAGTTAAATTTAGATTCAGAAGTGATCTAACATATAAAAGCTTTTTGCATTATTTTTCCTCTGTCCCTTGGTAAGGGCACAAACCACTACCTCAGAGATGGTGAGTGGAAGTTTGCCACCACTGCCTTGGTGTGGAGTTGAGGTGGGACACAGGAGAGCCTAATCAAAGCACTGCCACAACGCACCGATGGACGACTCCGACCAGGACTTCACAGACCTCTTCGGCAGACTCCTGAAGAGGGTCCGCAAGAAGGGGGTTGGCGGGGGGGAGTCTGGGGAGGAAGTCAAGAGGGGGGAGAAGAGTCAGCCACTGACTCGCACCAAGGAACGAGCTAAGCGGGGGTACCCGAACAACAGTGTCTGTTCGAAAAAACAGCAGAGCAGCCAAAAGGCCATTGAAACTTTGGCTAGGAGTTCGATGCAGGATTCCGACTCTGCTAGCCTGACAGTTTACAAGGAGACTGCTGTTACCCAGGAGACCACAGCCGTCATGGCAACCACCCGGATGAACGGCACACGGCCAGCTGCTGGCGAGGCTGAGCCTTTGGGGGTGAAGGAGAAAGTGGTACGCAGGATGCAGCGATTTAAGAGGACCAGCCCACAGAGACTGAAGCTGAGCGGGAGTGAGGAGTCTCGTGATGCAGTGCCACAGACAGACGCCCAAGGTGAGGCTGAAGTTATACCCTCACTTCCTTTTGTTAGATTTAGTTAGCAGATTACCGATTTATTTGTCTTAATTTACTCGTAATTATCTTGTGTGCTGCAGATGTAAGACTATCCACAGGTGGAAGATTTTTTTTTCCCCCACTTGGTCCATTTACCCAGCTTAGGGAGTTTGATAATAAATAAGCTTAGAACAAAACTCTCACTGGGATTTAAACCTATGCAGTGCTGGTAAAGTAAAAACTTTAAGTATGAAAGTGATTGGGATGCATGTGTGTCTGTACCCACTCAGCAGTAGAATGTCCGCCTTGTAACGGGATCTCCCTTGCGATGTGATCCCCTTTGTAATGGGTTGGGATGTTCTGTCTTTCAGTCAGTCTGATCCAATCCATTCAATATCTATATATACAAATCAGATCTGCATCCAGTAGGCCTTGGTGCATTCTTTGTGTGAGTTAACCTTGTGATTTTGCAGTATTCTTCCCTATTGTGATTCTGCAAGTGCCCGATTAGATTTATTGTAATAAACAACACTCTGTTGCTACCTCTTCTTGAAAGGATGACATTGCAAACATTTCGGATAACTGCTGGGCTACTTTGAGTTTCCACACGGCTGACATCTTGACAGCTTGTAGTTCCGTGTGTCTCATACTTACTGCTGCATGCGGCAGAACTCCACAGCATGCGCAGCTGATGTAAATTAGGCCGATGCAGCAAAGTAAATAGATCAGGATTTGGATTAGGCTGTGCTAGCTGATATTAATCAAATGAAAAATTCCTGGATAGGCCTTGATTTCGGACTGGTAACGGGATGCCCCTCATGATGTGTGTCGCGCTGTGTGTCGCGCTGTGTGTCGCGCTGTGTGTCGCGCTGTGTGTCGCGCTGTGTGTCACGCTGTGTGTCACGCTGTGTGTCACGCTGTGTGTCACGCTGTGTGTCTTTATGGTGGCACCCACTTATTGCAGTGTTGCATTTATCATGATTTGTTTGTGTGCAGCATTCCCCGCCACGTCTGCATCAGGGTCCCCCGGGGACGAGGCCCTGGCCATCAGGCTGCAGCAGGAGCTGGACACCGAGGTTAAGGGGGACGCGGTCGATCTGGAACTGGGGGGGCTGTTCTTCTGTCAGATCTGCCAGAGGGACCTATCAAACATGAGCCCCATGTGTCGTGCCCAGCATATCAACAGGTCTGTCCATCCGTATGCCCGACCCGTGTCTGCCTGCCTGCCTGCCTGCCTGCCTGCCTGTCTGCCTGCCTGCCTATCTGTCGGTCTGCCTGTCTGTCGGTCTGCCTGCCTGCCTGCCTGCCTGCCTGCCTGTCTGTCTGTCTGCCTGCCTGTCTATTTGTCTGCCTGCCTGCCTGCCTGCCTGTCTGCCTGCCTGCCTGTCTGTCTGTCTGCCTGTCTGTCTGCCTGCCTGTCTGCCTGTCTGTCTGTCTGCCTGCCTGTCTATTTGTCTGCCTGTCTGTCTGTCTGCCTGCCTGTCTGCCTGCCTGCCTGCCTGTCTGTCTGTCCATCCATTTATCTGTATCTCCATCTCTGGAGTGTTTGCCTGTAGATCCACCTCCATTGCAGTATGTCTCTTATCCCTTCATATTGTGTGTGTGTGTGCCTGTAATCGGATGTCTGTTTATTTGCAGTATTGAAGGTGTCCACGCTGCTGTTTTTGTCACTCTGTTCAGTTTCTTTCTGAATCAGGCCTGCTCATGTTTTATCTACTTCCCCAGGTGTCTGGACCAGAGTGAGCGCAGTGCCCCCCCGAAGCCAGCCCTTCCCCCTCCCCGTGTGCCTGACTGCCCCATTTGTGGGAAGGGGTTCAAGTCCCAGAAGAGTCGGGGGTCTCACCTGAAGCGCTGCGCGGCGGACATGGGCGTAGGCCCCGCCTTGCTGATGGAGGTCCTGCAGAGGCAGGCCGCCGAGGGGGCAGGCGATGGCGCGGCCGGCCAACAGTGAGTGACGCGCCGCCTCTCCGGCCAGCCGTTTAACATGAGAGATGGGGTGGAGGAGCAAGTTACGGTTATCAGGGATGCTAACCAGGTTAGCCATCAAAGAAAGACTGCAGACTTATAACAGTTATCAGAAAATTACTCTGATGATTGTTTAACACTCAATATTACAGTTTTATTATATTTCTCCTTTGAAAGTGGGAGAGAAAAAGATACTGATGCCAGAAACCCATTGTGGGGGTGTCGCCCAAAATCCCTGGGCTTTGGCGTTAATAGTTAGAATGAAAGGCAGTAAAGTGAGTTGGTTAATCTTCTGGTGATTGATGGCTGTATAGCGATTGACAGGGACATTATACTCATCTTACCACCGCTCAAACCATGCATCCGTCCCCTGTTGGCCACAAACAGTCATTACACTAAAAATTAAATAAACATGTTGCTTATTTAGGAGATGTTAGAGCAGCATGTTCTGCTAACCAAATAGTTATCTGCTGTCTTCTGATTCTACTTGATTGCTAGTTATTTAGCTTTTAAAACTTGTGAATGGAGCCAGTAATTAATTGTCCCGTAATTAAAATGAAATACCCAGGAGATTCTGTTTAATTATGCAACTATTTTTTATGTTTTTTTCCCCATTGTCCAGGGCACAGGTAGGCGGGTCCAAGAGGAAGGGCTCTGCAGAGGCCGACCGCCCCGCCAAGAAGAAGCCCAGGAAGAAGCCTCCGGCCCCGGACGAGGACACTTTGGTTGCCATGGCCCTGTCGCGCTCCATGATGGAGCAGAAGGAGAAGGAGATGGAGATGGAGGCCCAGCCTGCAGCTCCGACCCTGGGCTTACAGTGGAGGCCAGATAGAGGTGAGCTGGCCCACCCTGATGTACCAGTAGATACCTCTCTGTCCGAGTGGACTCTTGAACTTTACTGTGACGTTTAACGGTGCAGCTGAGTGAACGTTACAGCTCGATCCTATGGGCAGCAACAGGACCTGAGTGCCTGACGGATGCCCTAAAGGGGAGTGCCAGGCTCGGGTGTTACCTCGAGGCAGGCATTTACGTGTGATTGGCAATATAGTCATTAAAGTGTTTGCAAAATGAATAAGTGAAAATGCTGCATTATCTTCTGTCCCTGGACCAGGTGTGGGTAAGAGGCGTGGTAAGAAGAAGGGGAGGTCTCCAGCACCACCTCCTCTCCTCCTCATACAGGACCCCCAAGCAGCCCTCAAACGGCTCCAGGATCGAATTGCAGCTCTCCTGCTCCTTGTAGAATACCCTGCACCTCCCACTCCTGACTTGCCTTCCAGCACCCTTCCAGCTTGGACTGGTGCTGCCCCCTTGTGGCAAAAAAGCACACTACGGGATGGAGGTCCGACCTCAGTTCTGGATTTCTACACCCCTGCGCTCAGACCCCCCATTGAGCCCTGGGTTCCATCTGTTGAGGTAAAGTTAAGCAGGAGCGCGCACACGCACACATACCCCTACACCTTGATTTAGTGTTTCTGTCACCAAATCCCCCATCATGATCAAATTTTTCTAGGTACCTATGAATAATTAATTTTCCCCACTCAGTTTCTGGTTAAGCCTAAAAGGTTTGTATGATCTTTTCTCTGTTAACAGCAGGGAAACCCGGACGTCGTGCCTCCTTCCCAGCGTCGGTCTGTATCCTTAGCGGAGCCCATCGTGGTGGCAAGAGGCAGCCCCTGTCCTGCTGAGAAGCATCTGGATCCCAGCGATGGTCCCGTCCCGTCTCCCGCCCTCTCCTCCTCCCTGTCTGCCCTCCCGGTGGGAAGTCAGACCCTGCGTGACGTGATGGACCTGGCAGAGGAGGGCATGACGCTCACACAGTGCGGGGGCACATCTGAGCGCGCCTACGGTAGGTCGCCAAGTGAACATCAGCCTCGTGCAGGTTCCATCTAGCGCGCCCCCACTGGCAAGCGACTGTCCCATTCATCCCGGGTAGCATCACGCTGTTGCCGCCGCCAGATGCTATTGTGAGATTCTTAAGGCATCTGATCCGTCTGAACTAGTTCTCCGTTCATCTAGATAATTAAAAGCCCCTGAGGAAGTAAGAACGGCTATTTCCAGATTCTGTGATGACTGTAATGAGCAGCACACAGAGTGAACTCTCCGTGTTCTGTGTGTCATGACGATGGAGTTCCTCACTTTGGCTGTGTGTGTGCCGTCAGATAAAGACGTCATTGAGGACTTCAAGCTAAGCGGCTTCGTACCAGAGACTGAAAGAGAATCTGAGAGCAAAGTGAGTCATTTTCACCACTAAAATATACCACTCTACCTGTCTCGTTATTTTGAAATTCATACTCATTCCAGTATCTTCTCTCAGTGGCTCTCCACTCTCCCAAATGATATCTGATTAGACCTCCCTTTCCCTAGGTGGCGCTGTCCCGCCTGTCTGCTGATCTGGCCAGCATGGTCAACAACCCACAGCTCAGTGATGTGCAGCTGCAGGTTGACTGCGGGGATGTCTTTTTCGCACACTCGTTCATGCTCTATGCCCGCTGTCCCATGCTAATTGAAATGGTAAGTTTGTCCATGTTTATTTAGTAATTCTAATTTATTCTAGTTTCTCTCAGTTCAGGGGTCCTGACCCTTTCTGTGCGTTTACCGTGCATGAGAGCAACTGTCTTTGTTTACTTGTGAATACTTATCCCTGTCTGTATGTTATGTGTCTGTCTGTCTTCTCCCAGGTTCATGAGTCTGGTTTTGGCGTACGGGAGGAGGGCTTGCCCCAGGCCCAGAGGGTGCTGTTAGGAGAGGTTCCTGCCAAGGCCGTTCTTGCACTGCTGCATTACATCTATACAGGTCACTGTCCACTCACCCCTGACCTGGTGCCACATGTCCAGGAGCTGGCAGTCAGGTTGGTGTTGTGTTGAGCGACTCATCCGCTTTTGAATGTGCTATTTGTTTACGATTGTCTAAGGGAGGTGTTCTCAAAGTTTTTGATCGCTTGACCTTCAAGATTTCTGTTCAAAGTCAGAAGTCCAGAGAAATTTTCAATAACAAAGCAGTATTTCATGAACTTTAATGAATTAACAATAACCTTCAATGTCTACATCAATATATGCCAAGAATGGAAACATCTAAATGCTGCCGGGGGGGGGATCGATTTATAACGAATTTATGTTTTATATTAATGGTATTGATTCATAAGGCGCATTATCGTCAGGGTCCGCATTAACTTCAGATTTGATTCACATCCAAACTGTGGCCCGCACTTTGAGAACCCCAGGTCTATGAGATCGTCTGGTGTAATTCAGATAAATAAACTGCAGAATGCATTGTGATGCATTTGATGAGAGACTTTTTATTGTTAAAACATTTATTCTAGGTTTGCCGTGACAGAATTGGAGGAACTGTGTCTGCAAAATGCAGGATTAGTGGACGATCGTGGGGCTGTGCTCCAAGAGCCACTGGAGAATGATGGAGAAAAGGAGACGATCCACGACGAGCAGAACTTCCTGGAGCTACTGCGCTCCATGTGGGAGGATGAAGAGAATGATGAAGACAGTAAAGAAGGGGGTGCCGATATGCGGAGGCGTGGAGAGTATAGGATGGAGGGTGCTGGCAGCCCTCTACTGGGAGGTGAGGAGCTAGGAGAGGAAAGGGTGGATGAGGACGAGCTCAATGAGATCTACGAATTTGCCGCCATACAGAAGAGGATTCAGTCCAGTATGCAAGCTGGGGAAGAAAGCGCAGGAGACGATGACGAAGAGGCAGGAAGGGTCAAAGAATGTAAAGAGGAAGAGGAGGACCAAGCGAATGGGGAAGAGGAAGAAGAGGTATCTCAAGAAGAGTCACGTGAGAAAGTAGAGCAGTGTGAGAAGCAGTTTGATGTAGATCCCGGCCTGGGGAATGGGATGATGATAAATGGTCAACCAGAGGAGATCCAACCTCATAAGTCTCCCAGTGCTGAGACCAGCCTAGACAAGAGCTACAACCGCTTGTTCTCACAGGCCTGGGGTGAATATGTGGAGCCTTCTCCTGGTCCATCCAGCTGCCATTCCCACTCTCCCTGCAGAGGCGCTGAGGGTGCAGGGCTTCCGGGGTTACTGGTTGGGAGAGCATCCTCTAGGCTCCAGCATGGGGAGGTTTCATGCCTACCGTGCTTTGATAGCCAAGAGGCAATCATTGATCTCTCTGTAAGTCCTCCCGCTGACCCCTGTTCCATGTTCCCTGTGACAGGCCATTCTCTGGGATCTATTGAGTACAAGGAGAAAGAGGAACTTGGTATAGGTGGCTCATTTAGCACAGGTGATCCTCGGGTTGATGTCATCCACAGCAGCAAAGAAATAAGCTGTAAGGATTCTATAATCAGAGTTGCCAGCTCATCTGGGACTGTAGCCTCTTCCAGTTGTAGGGAACGGCGTATAACGCCAGAGGTAATCGTGCTGTCTGACTCTGGTGATGAAATGGATTTGGATCCAAAGAATGAGCATGTTAAGACTCATGTTGTCCAAAATCAGACTCCGCTAGTACCTGAAAACCAATTAGGTGATATAGATAATCCTGGAGTTGAACCTGGGGAACCGGAGAAACCATCTCAGCCCGCAAGTAAGACAGAAACTCTTCAAGCCCCAGCGAACAGTTCCCGCATGGACAGCTCTGTTGATAGCTCTTGGCTGGTCCCAGGCACACCAGTGTGTCCCATGAAGGTGACCCGAACCAGTTCTACACAGACTCTCAACAGCATGTTCCGTACACAGCTCTTTCCAAGGTCGCTCGATAACGAATCAAGGTCATCTTCGTCATCCTCGCCTACCTCTGCTAGCATCCCTGTGACATCCGTGACCCTTAAATATAATGGTACATTTCGTCACCCAGACGGAATTAGGCATTGCGGCACAGCCTCTCTTGGCATCACGGGGAAACTGGTCAGCAGCCGTTTCCACAGTCCAAACCGCAGCCACTCTGGTTTGAATAAGGAAGATAATTTAAAGAGTGGGAACATGGTTACAGGTGAAGTTAGCCAGACAGAAGATCTTATCCGACCAGACGGCAGGTCTGTGGAGAGCTTGCACGCACGACCAGAGTTATCCAGACGAACCTCCAGTTGCACTGGAATTGAATGGACCGGCGTGCCACCAGCAGCTAGCAGTACCCCTTTGGCCCTGTGTCCCGGCGCACTGCGGTACTCTATTCTCCGCAGTGATAGTCAGCACAGCTCAGACACCATCCAGTGCAGTGTTGCCAAAAGAACAGGTTCTGCTGATGAGTCCTCTGCGGAGACCCCTCCAGGGGACAGTCCGGGATCTTTGCACCTTCCCCTCGTGGCCACTTCCCCGTCCACGCAGAGAGATTCTGACTTAGGGGTGAATCCAAGGGAGTCTCCAGGAGAGAGAAACCCCTCCGGGGAGTCTGACTGCCGCCGGAGCCCCGGCGATGGAAATTTGTCAGAGAGAGAGGAGAATCTGTTTGAGGAGTCAGCAGATGGCTCGTTGCCTGGGCAGACCTCCTGTGCCATGGACGAGCCGCCCATGCCTTTCGATGACTCCTGGGGAATGGGCGCTCGTTTCAGCCTGAGGATGGACTCCAGCACTGGGACTGGTCCTCCGGAGCCAGACCAGGGTGACGCTGGGACAGGGCACATATCTCCCCTTGCTCCTACTGTTGATCATGCGACCCACCGAACTCCTTCCAAACTCTGTGCCAGCATGCTGGACTCCAAGGTCTGGGATGATTGGGAGGAAGATGAAGAGCTAGTGGACCTTCCTCTTTCACAAAGAGTGTGTCCCATAGCCCCAGCCAAGAGAGTCACTCAGATGAAGACGCCAGGTGCGTCTGATTTTTGTGTATTGTTAGTGGACTTTTTAATATGCAGCATTGTATATATATTTTTTTGTCTTGTGCTCCTAGTATGCTAGTTCTTCTGATTTATTCTTGCTATTTTACTTCATTCGGTGACTTTGTTTCTGCTGCCTTCTCATTTTTCCTTTTTGCATTAATGTTCCTGTCCCTGTGCACTGTCCTGCAGTGGCCACTTGCAGGAAGAACCAGCCCCCCCTGGAACCTATCACCCCCATGCCCGGCTACTCTGATATGGAGACACCTGAGCTGAAGAACCGCCTGAACAAGTAACTGCCCTCCTTAATATTTCTTTCAAGAGCCTTTTCAGAGTTCTCTCTGGGATTTTTTCCCCCGTAGCGACGGCTACCTTTCTCCTTCTTCTCCCCTGTCTTTTTCCTCTACCTTTCTCCTTCTCTCCTGTCTTTTTCCCTCTCATTTCTCTCTTCCTCTTGTCAGGTATATAAACCATAGACATCCGACCGGGCCAGGTGTGTGCACGGCTGTATCTTTCCTTTAATATTGAAAGCCCTCTGCAGAGTTGTGTAATTGCTACTTCATGACATTTTAGCTTCCTGAAATGTAAACAGTGGAAATGACGAAAGATTCTAATGGGTGCTACCCCAGAATCTTATTACCAATAGCTGTTAGCAAACTACTTGCTTTGCCTAAGGACTATGGTGACCCTATACTGTATTTAACATATGCAAACCTCTCGTATTCGTTTTTTTACATTGTATACCTTTAGCCTTTCATTTTTTCATCAGGTTTGGTGTGCGTCCGCTGCCCAAGCGACAGATGGTCCTGAAGCTGAAGGAGATCTACCAGTACACCCATCAGCTGCTGAGCTCTGACTCCGAGGAGGAGATCCTTGGCCAGCGCCAGGACCCCAGTGCTGCCCGCCTGAAGCACCATCCCAAGCCCACCTCTGCGTCTGGTCCCAGGGACTTCAAACAGCCAGTGGGGTTGGCTGCGAAGGCATGTGCTGAAGTGCCAGCCCTCAGACAAGACGGGCATGAGGATGGGGACCTGGACCAGGAGCCACTCTCGGCGTCCCAGGCCTCCACGGCTTCCTCTGCGGCCGCTAGTGAGGACTCCGAAAGGTGAGACGTCACCCGGGACACCTGATCACACACCTGTTGCGTTCATGGAACACCTACTCGCGGGCACCTGGTAAAATCCGACATTCCTGTCCGACTGCCCTGATCTGTACTTGTGTCAACACTCTTAAGAAGGACGTTGGTGTGTGAGATCTTTGTAGCGCCTGAGTGGCAGCAGGGATTACTTGATATGAGGTACTTCACTTTGTTTTTTTTTGCCATGATTGATTTTGAATTTTGATACCAGAATTTCGATTTACAGACCAATTTCCTCAACATAATGTCTTATAGCCAAAGAATATACAGAACTGCAGGTCGGGCACTTGATCTGTCCTCATATTCCTGCCATGCTTTCGTTTCAGCCTTTCTTATTTCAAATAGTTTTTTACTTGTACAGACCTTTTCATTGTTCTAGTGATATTGAAGAAATTTGGGGTTATTGGGGAGGATTAGAAGTGACATTTCCATTTAAAATAATGTAAATTGCCTTTCGATTTACATTTTTTCGAATTAGTCATTGACAGGAAAAAATTAATACTGTAAATTCAGGGGAGGCTGTATTAACAGCTGCAGGATATACGTTGGAATATCTTTTAATATATGATTGCAGCAGTCATATATTTTCCTTATATTTGGTTCACCCTGAAATATTAAAAGTGAAAGTAATTATGTGTAATTCCAGGTTGTTTCCGAAGGCTCTCGATTGGGGTGTTTTTAAGGGGATTTGGTAATATCCATCTTCACTGTTTTCAGAAATGTCATCAGTCATTTGCTGCTGAAGATGGTCCTTTCATCTGCTTTTTTTGGCCTCAGGTCCAACCCAGAACTTTGCCCCTTGTCTGACGACGACTCCGACAGTGACGAGGTGACGCCGTCTCAGGCCGTGTCACGCGATGCGATGAAGCTGCAGGCGGTGCGCCATCTCCTCCAGTCCGACCCCGAGCTCTACGGACAGATCCTGCAGTACCAGCCCCTGGTTCTCTCTCAGCTGCAGGCCCGATTGAAAGAGGCCGGGATCCGCTTGGCTGCCACGAAGCTGCTGGACTTCTTGGATTCGCAGTGCATCACGTTCACGACAGCCAACCCTGCCAAGGCGAGCTTGCCTCGGGGGAGGGGCAAGGGCCGGGGGCGTGGCAGGAGGCTTAAAGGGACAGTGAAGACCTCAGCATGAGCCAGACCTTGGTGCAAACTGGGAAGGGAGGAGTTGGAGCCACAGCATTGCATAGTCTGCTGTGGACAGATCTTGAAGCTGTGACCTGGATGTCTGCAGTGCGAGTCACAGCATTGCATAGTCTGCTGTGGACAGATCTTGAAGCTGTGATTTGGATGTTTGCAGTGCGAGTCACAGCTTTGCGATTCGATCCCTCTGTCATATGTTAAACGTGCTTAAGACTTCACTGGCACATCAGAGAAGCCACTGTTCATGTGCTGTAAGAGCCTGGTCTTAACTGTTCATATAATCAGTGTTTGGTCTGTTTTCTGAAGGTCAAGTTTCAGAGCCTGTCTGGTGCTAAACTGTGGGAGCTGGCAGTGGACACACAGTTGTTTTTTTTAGTCCTTTTAATCACAACATTTTTTTATGGCAGCTTTCAATTGTTCATTCAATTGCATAAGCAACCTTATCAGTCTTGAATTTACATAACTAATTTTTGTAATTTGTTTTTGTACATTTATTGGTCTTGTGAAGTCTCTAAATTATGAATTTCAAAGAAAAATATTTTGTTGAAGGGTGTTTGTGTTTTAATGCAATTTTTTTTTGTACTCTGTTGCCCCCAGGTATGTAACTGAAAGCAGAAGAATATTAATCTATTTATTAAAAACCACTGCAGATAAACCAGTGATTGGGTCTTCTACATATGCTCATTTGTGATAAACATTTTTCAAAGTCTTTTTTACTGTGTGACAAATGCAGTATAAAAATAATTATTATTAGATACCAAGAACAAGAATATTAGGTGCAGCTACTTCAGCTTCATAAAGATATTAAGGATGTTTAACTGTAGTGTCTCGTTTTAGATTACAGTCTATGATTATTGGTGATATGGTGCATATACTAGTATCTAGGCAGATTTTGGGGAACACGCCAACATGGAACTGGTATTGGGGGCAGCTGTGAATTTCTTTCTGTATACACACAGCAACAAATGTCATTCTGGGGTTATGAGGAGGGGGGGGACTGGTGTATTCAGTGATGTACATGGTAACAGTGCAAAGCAACACCTAATTAGCTGTATGTGGAAGAACACTAAGGATTAACACTACGAGGTATCGCTGTCTGTCATGCCTTCATCAACCGTGTGTCACGTCTGTTTCCTGTGCCGCCTATGAAGATGTACTCGCTGTGAAAGTCTTTTGAGGCCTTTAAAGAATGTTGACACAAGTGTTAATAGCGTGCGAAGGCCCCGTTTGTGGGGCCCTTGAATGTTACCTCCACCCTCCACATGTGGCTTGGGAGACACACCAAAAGGCATTAATGAAGATATGTCTGTTTTGTTTTTTTTTTGGGCGGGGGGAGCCCAGTGGATCACTTGGAATGGGATTCCACTCCATTTCAGGGCACATATTTATACACAGTCCAACTCCTAGTAGGAACCCACATAACACAGTATGAACAGACAGACTTGCATGTGGGGAGTGTTTCCCGTCACTGGGAGTGAGAGGCAACAGCGACCCCCTCAAAGCCACCATGCCGCCCGAGAGGAAGACCCCTATAGGGGGGTTTCCATGGTGAACCTCCACCTCCTTGTTGTGTTGGAAATCTTGGGAATGTTAAAGTTGAGGTTTCCTGTATTTTGCTGACAGTGCCTAAAAAAAAATTTGAAAATCTAAAGCATCACCGGAAAACAGAAAATATGAAACGTTTGTTATTACTGTAAGTCTAACTGGCGCCGGGTATGAACCAAACCTTGCCGATGTCAGTATTTACCATTTAGAAAACCGACAGCTGCACCTGGTTTGTTTTGTGGTTGAGTAATTTCACACTGAATGCCAACAAAGTCCTGAAAATACATTTTCCATTTTTATTTTCTTTTTCTTGTTTTATGCAAATACCAGCCAAGTAACACAGACTTGTGGTCTCTACACGCAATATGGGAACTTTTTCATTTTCTTTAACAAAGAAAGAAAGGTCTTCGACCCTCGGTCTGGCTCACTGGAGAGAGATAAGGGCAGGTGTGGCACAGCCGTTGGCAGACTCTCCCGCTGCCCACCCAGGCTGCTCTCTCCTTAACGCCAAACCCACCCACATCCCACTCAGGTCTACGTGGCTCCTTGCGCCATCCGCCGGGCTTCTCCCATCACGACAGGTTAGCGATGTTGGCCAGGAAACGCTGCGCCCACCATTCCTCCAGGTCGACAGGGACGAAGTCTGCTGGGGAGAAAGGGGGTGAAGAAGCACTGCTGATGTAAGGAGAACCCGCAAGCTGGCTGTCTAGGTACGTACGGAACCTCAAAAAGCAGGTTCATGCAACGTTCAGTCTTTTTAAATGTCAAAGTCTTATGAAACTTAAATAATGGACAAATGCTCAGGTCTCCCTGGCGCTGTCACAGGACTCGGGGAGAGCTTTGCAGGAATGCAGATGGCAAACAGAAAATCGGGAAGGAATAGAGTGAGATGGGTCGTGTATCCAAGCTGTGGTACCTCAAGTAATGCGGGGTGGGGGGGTGGGCTGATTAGCACCCTCCTCAGCAGACAATGGTGCGTTCATTAGTAGTGTAACCGTACATGTACTTCTACCAAAAATTTACGCTACGGGTCTTTCGGTCCGGTACGCAAATGTACCGAAGGAACGCAGCAAACGAGGAACCTTTGATTTTTCTGTACTGTCACACCCCCTGGCATTCGTGCATCTTAAAATGGATTCTGGATTGTTTGAGTTGCTGGAAGGAAAAGGTGAAGGGTTCATCCAGGACAGCAAGTGAGAAGAGAGCTCCCCACTTACAGCACAGCAGCAAGTCAGCCCGGAGAAGAGGTCTGGGTGAGGCAGCCAGCCATCCTGCTTCGGTCTACAGGAAAATGTGACCAGCAGTTTTGGGGCGTTGGAAGGTTTATAAGAAAAGGCCAGTGCAATACCAAGGTGCCGAAGCTGTGTGCAAATGATCTTTTTTAAAAATAATGTTGAAACTACTTTTAATTCCCATCTAAAAAAAAAAAGTCTGCATTTGTGATAATACAGATTTAGATTTTATCTGTAAATACAGTGCACTGAATTTCCAAAAAAACAAGCTTACCTAAATGACTACCGTCTTGATGCACTGACTTCAGTGTTGACAAAGTGCTTTCAGGATCATTAACGCCACAGATTATTGTAAACCACAGCTACAACCTGCAGCTTATATATTTTCTGAAATATTTTTTTCTACTTTTTCAGTTCTTATCTTGTGCCCATTTTATTTTGTTATCCTCCTACTTTGCTGTGACAGTTTCATGTCAGTGCTGGTGTACTGCTCCATTCCTGTATGTCACAGAATCAAAATCTTGAACCTTAGGAAGTGTTGAAAAGCAAATGTTCGCAAGACTCCTGTCAGAGTAACAAACGGCGAGTGCGGACGTGCAGAGATGACGGGTGACGCTGACAATCACTCACTCTTCATGCCAGGGTTGGGGATCTTCTCGGAGTACTGGACCGGGCCTTGGTCTCCATCTGTCTGGGTGCTGTCCGCCAGTCGCTGCTCCACCTGCTGCCACTCTGCCCAGACATACGGCACCATGAGCACCACCGTACACGCAGACAGGCTAACCCCGATGCAGACAGCAAAGCTGACATCGGAACTAAGATCATTTTTCTATAAGCAAAAACGGACCCAAGAACAAGAGCTGGTAAGCTACAGCTCGCGAGGGCTGTCCTGCTGAAGGAATCCCCCCGCAGGGATATGCGTCATTATTGCCATTTTTTCATTTGCAAACTGCTTTATTCATTCCAGTTTTACTGCTATATAAATAAGCTTTTATTGTAAGGCTATCGATAAGAATGTTGTTGCTTTTTAAACATGAGCATTCTAGGGTGTGTCCGCAGTCCCAGAAGTTGGTAAAAACCTCCGTAAAGAAAGGTAAAAACATAAAAAATATAAATATAATTTCAAAATAAAGTTTTTAAGTCCAAAAATGATCACATTGTAAAAACAAAGTTTCAATCCTCTGAGTCGATTTCATATCGTAATGCCAAAAAGCAAGAATTCAGTGAAAGCTGTCAGTCATGTGTATACTAAGTTTACGTATTGAAATCCATGGGTAAACACAGATGATGTCACTGATATTGAGAAAAGGGTAGATTTGTCTGTGTTTGCCCAATTTAACTTGTTTTTTTGAATAAAGGACTATGACAGATGCAGAATGTTTGACCCTTACTGAGGTACTGACACTGATGTTAAGATGCTTTGTGCAGTGGGTACTTTGTGTGTACACAAACAGGAAGTGCACATTTCACCTGGAATCCATGTTGAAATATTATATGTTTCTTTTAATGGTACTATGCTCAGGAAACACCATAAGTAGGATAGAAACATTCAGGTTCTTATAATTTAATCATCTTTGGATTGTTTTTTATTATTTATTATTATTATTATTATTATTATTATTATTATTATTATTATTACTACTACATTTCATGACCAACTTCTGGGACCGCTGGCGGTTCCAGAGTGATAAGTAAAGGTTACGAAGAGACTGAAGCTCCCTTCAGCACAGCATGAGCACAGTTGACTTGATTATTTACACTCTTAACTCATTTTCTTTATGAATTCATTCGATACACAAACTGAAGTGCAAAGCAAGACGGCCTAGCCTCATGAAAAGAGAAAAAGAAAACGTGAACAATGAGGTTGTCTGCTTTCCCCTGTGGTTGGTTTGTCAGTATTGTGGTACTACAATATTGCGGTTATCACGACAGCCCTACAGCTCAGCTGTGTATATACCATGTACCGCCCTACAGCTCAGCTGTGTATATACCATGTACCGCCCTACAG
>JAODKF010000103.1:4577429-4589830 GCA_026779585.1 Mormyrus proboscirostris
ACCATGTACAGCCCTACAGCTCAGCTGTGTATATACCATGTACAGCCCTACAGCTCAGCTGTGTATATACCATGTACAGCCCTACAGCTCAGCTGTGTATATACCATGTACCAGTCAGTGATGGGCCACCCAAAGTGCCAAGCAAGGCAGTAGGACACAAGTCCTTGAGTGAAGCCATTTTTGACAAAGAAAAGGAAGAATTCCTGTATTCTCTTTAACCTTGAAATGGTCTGCTCTGTCCTGCAAAGGAGGCAAATTCAGAACCGCATCTTCAAAGTCACTTTGATCACTTTTGTTTTCTCCTTAAATGGAGGTGGAAGCAGAGAAGTCTAGGCTGGACTTTCTCCTCCTAAGAGGCAGAGCCGACACCGAACCCTCTTCCTCATTCCCACAGAGAAGCTAAACTTCCTTCTGGGGTGTTCTGGGGACCTACACAAGAACCAAGGCTCTATTGTTTATTTGTTATCCTTGCAAAAAAGCAACAGGTCTACACAAAAAAGTGCCACATAAAACACAGACCACTTCTTCCAAACATAACTGCTACTTCTGAGACATATGATCTCCCCGGCTTGAAGTTCAGCGTCAATCAGTCAGTGAATCTGGCTGTCAAACCAGGGGTAAATTAGTAGTACTTGTTCTGCAATAAATCCCTGAGAACTGGCAAGACCGTTTGGCATTTGTTTCTGGAACACTGGGAACCATAGACAGCTAGCCAGACACCTCTTTCGGTCTACCTAATCTGGGTAGTCTACGATCTACCCAATCTAACATTTTCCCCCTCAACCTGTGGCGATTAACTGGTTCATAGACGATTTAGGATTCTTGAGTAGATCAGCTGCTACGATAGAGGCGGTCTCGTGTCCTGAGTATCGACACAGCAAGTCCTTCAAAATGATCAGCCTTCCCTCTCTGTCTCTTCCCCAATTTACCAGAAAGAACCCAGCATATGCTCTTAACTTTTGGAGTCAGGGAGCGAGGATGAGGGCGGCCCCGCTCTCTCAAGCAGAGCAGACCCTGACTCCGCTGGGGTCTCTCACTGGACCAGGATTGATAAGTGTCCCTGGCTCTTGGATTGGATAACAGGGGTGCTTTTCTTGTCAAGGAAACATCACTGGAGTGATAAGCCTTTAAGACGGCGGTTGCAGAGAGCTGTTGAACATCGCGCTCATGTTGCTTTGGGCTGATAAGATGCCATGCTCACTACACCTGACCCAGAGCTTCCACATCCAGCAGAACGTGGAATCTATTGACACAACTGTGGAAGCTTGTGTCAGCATGATAAAGCCTCAGTCTGAAGCAAATTTTTTACTAAGTTGTCCCAGTTTCACTCTCCAATCAACTCCAACCTGCCCCTTTATCTTTACTCATAGCAGTATTCATACATGAAATGCAGCCTGACAGGTTTCACACTAATAATAAAAATAAGAAAGAAGAGAGACAAGCAACTAAACAGGGTAAGTAATTGACGAGTAAATAAGTACAAGGAGTTGGTAAATACCTTCATACACAAACTTGACATTGTCTTCGTGGGCTGGAGTGAAACCTTCCGGTTGAGAGTCGACTTGTGGTGGAGGAGCTGCATGGTACCGTTTGCCGTTGAGCCGGTTGAACACAAGTTTTGGAGCAGGAGAACTTTGGAGGAGGGGAGAGCAACAGGAGAGTTACATTAAATGGATTCTCGCATTCAGCAGGAACTGGAGTAACTACCTTTCGAATTTCCATTTTCCTAAGGTGACCGTACATACTCTTTTTTTCCACTTTGTTTCATGTATGCATTTGCTTTCTTGTCAGAATACTTTCACATATTTGTGTTGCTTTAACGCCACTTTTTGCATCCTGCCACTGGTTTCCTCTTTTTTGCAAAGCAAAATATGGTCACCCTACATTTTCCCCAAACAAACATTCCCAATGGAAAGTCACTGAACCATCCATGTGTATTCTGTGTGTGACAAGTTATGGTCTACGATTTGTTGACACAAGACATTGAACTGTTCTAATAAGCAAAGTAACTGGTCTTTAAATGCCAAACCAGCAAAACATCCCAGAACTTTGAAAGGAAAGATTTCCTTCATAAGTTTCAATATATCAGCAGTACTTTTACTTTAAATGTGTATAACAATCTGTTTGACAGACCTTTTTTTTCCTTTAAACCTTATCTGAGGAAAATAACACATGAAAGGGGTGGTTTAAGTATATTTTCTTGAAAATTTTCAAGTACATTTTCTTTGCAAAAATAGATCTCATCAGAATGAGAACTTTCGCCCGCGGATAAACCTTTGCGCGTCCTTGTCGTTACAGACCCTTTAGACGGGTGAGAATGACGTAAAGGACAGGAGAGGGAAGAATAAGGAAGGGAGAAGAGGACGGGCTGCCGGCATGTGCGCGGAGAAAGGTACCGCCTCCTTCTTCTCCCTGGGTCTCTATGGTAACGTTGGCTAAACGATACAAGTGCGACATATTTAATTACACCAGCTTCAGGGTCACCGCATCTTCGTCTGGCGACCCGCGATCACATAAAATATGAGCGTCAGGAGCCCGAACGGTGATGAAAATGCCAGCCGCCCTAAAGCGGACAGGCCTTGGCAACCAACTCCTACTCCAGACCGTCCCGAAGCAGCCGATCCACAAGCATGGCTGCACACTGTCCTTCGGCTAACACATTACATATAATTATGTAAACGCGTTATCTTCGTTGAAATGAAGATGAGTATCGGCGATCAGCAGGCTGTCCGGAGCGCCTTTCCGTCCGGCTTCGGCGGCTCACCTTGCCTCACACAAGGTCACCCTGTTTCTGTTTAAAAGGCAGCGTGACGTGCACGCAAGGGGGGCACATTTAATCGTCGATGCAAACATTTTCGAAGTATTTAAAGCCACTTCGGGTTAACGACTGCAAATCCCTTAGCTCTCGGTTAAAAACTGCGTGGGCCGTGACGTTATGGCTAATATTACATTACCATGTGAGCGGAACATGACTTTGTTAGTGCTGCCCGATCACACACCCGATCAAGCTGCAGAAACATGCAGGGGCGCTTACACGCCGAATTGCTGGCTTTACTTACTTTGCTACCGTCCAGGGTGTCTGTTTGTGCTTAAAGTCGCTTGCTTTATTTTCAATTTGCTGCGTCGTCGGACCTCCCAATAGCAAGAACAGATAAACAAGTTATTCAGAAGTTAATCGGCTCGCTTCGTGGTGTAAAACGCATATTATACATTCGTCGTTAGAATTACAGTCCAGGCAGTTTCCGTCCTGACTTTCTGTGGTCAGTAATTTAAGCGATCCGTGATACTTCTGCTTAAGTACAAGAATGCGAGGCTGCACAAAACCTATGTATATAGGCACGTATAGGATGAGGATCGCCTCCATTCTAAACTACCGCATGTGATGAACCCCATAAGGATCTGGCTGTGGTATTAAACACACCAATACAAATAACTGGGGGGGACCCCAAGCCACTCACCTGTTCTCCGTTGTGTAACAAGTTTACTGGGACCTCTGGTTATTGTGTACATCATGTGCTTAAAAATCCCCGGTAAACTTCAGCGTGACGGGGAGGAGAAGTGCGTCCAGACAGCCTGAGTCGGTGTATTAAGCGTAGCAAGACGAGCACGGTTATCTGCATGGAGTTACAGCAATACCCCCTTTTAGGTCTGGCTTGCTGGCGTAGCCACGGTGGAAAAATATGGTCGTTCCAAGTCAGCTGGTACGCCTCTGCCCGTTTCCCAGACCCACGGGGCCCGCTGGCCACGGTCACAAACGCGATCTCGGTACCGCAACGTGTCGTTTCACGCACTCAAAGTGCCCGATCGTGCACGCATCTTGCCATCTTATTTCCCCCCGGACAGGTTACATTAAATAACTAGAAAAAGTACCTGCAGACTGAGACTTATTTTCCCTCTCTTCGCTAAAAGAATCTTTTTTTAATACGTAACTTAATTCGGAGGGTACGTGAGTCAGAACCGCAGGAGCGGATGAAACTGTGAGCGAGCCGCAGCGGACTGGCGGCGCGTGCCGGGCCACATGGTGACGTCGGGGGCCGCAGACGCCGGTGGGCGGGGCGCCCTTCAGGTCGCGCTCGGTGACCCTTCACCTATAAAACAACGGCAATCCCGAGCTTTGCCGCCTGGCTGCTCCCTGCGCTTTTACGCGAAGGTAAATACCATACCGTGAACCTTAGGGCTGGTTATTACTGACATACGGCATTAAGCAAAACAAGCTGCCTGAGTCTGCCCTGGAAAACTGCGTTGATTTCGATGTCCCACTACCAGTCACTTTTTGTACCGTTTTTGAAGTGTCCCAATGCACAGTCGTGTTTTTCAAGGTGAATGGGAGGGATGGCGGGAAGGGCGGAACGACTGTAAAAGGGGCCGGCGGGTTTTGTAACCAGGAATAGGCAAGACGGCAGAAAATGGTTTAGACGAATGATAGCTACATTCTATCGTCGACATTATGGTCAACATTTTAACGTAACATGCCCGTTATGTATTACATTTTTACATTTATTTATGTCTTTTCTTTAAAATGGGAGTTTAAGCATTGTGATTGTTTTAAATGACCAAATCTTATAACATGCATACCTAGTCTTGGTAATAAGCACTGCATTTGCGGTAGGGTATACTAATGAAATATACTTCGGCAACACCATTGTCTGGTACTAAAGTCCTTTCAGAAGCATGGTTGATTGATTTAAATATTCACGTAGCTGACCGAATTAAACATAAATATATGCACTTTATAAAATGTTAGCCACACAGATTCAGTCATCTGGATCCTAGGCCAGAGTGTAGATGCACATGGTTCATAGAAATATGCAGCCTTTAGGACCTGGAAGCAGCCTTTGCGAACACGTGTAGAAATATGCATTTCCGTCTGATTCAGAGATTAGAAAACGATACATGTGTCTTTAATATGACACTTTATTATAAAATGTATCAGATAATATAAAAATGTTGCTACAACCTATATGCGATTAAATCTGTCAAGAAATTACGTTTTTCACTTCTAATCCAATAAGTACCCGATTCTGCTTCGTATAACCACTATGCACTCGTTAACAGGAAAATTGATTTCTGATCCCCAACATCAGAGCAAAGGGAGAGGTCTTAGAGTAATCTGAAGTACTGTGTCAAATGATATGTATGTAAAAAGTCTGTGAGATTCTGGTATAGAGGAATAGTCAAACGTCCTATTTCAGTTTCGTAATGGAAGACATCAAAAGACTTTAAAATGGGTAAATTATGGTTTATTTTAACAAACACATACCACACCAAAGCACAATTGCTTTTGTTTAGAACACAATTCAAATATTTTATTTTCCTTTTTCCCATATGCACCAAACCTGAACTTATGCAAGAAATTAAATCCTGAAGAGGTTTTAGTATGTCCTGAGCTGAATCACATCCACAATGCACTCTGTAATTTGGTTTTCTTGTCCATAGAGGTGACCAGGGCCGTAACCAGCTATGAGGTCACCCAGCTCTGGGCCACGGTAAGTTAAGAGCTAAAAATAAAATTTGAACCTATCATCTGAATAAAAAATTGGGCCAACTATGATTTCACATAACGGAAAGAGACGGTATCAATAATGTGATTGACGAGACCCGCCCCCTGCCCCCCACGCCCCAATTCCGCTACTCACTGTTTTCACACCCTGCCTATGGCCCTAGAGGTGACCAACCCCATGTTTGACTGATACTATCTAGCAAGGTCTGGAAGTCATACTTCCACAAATGGTCCTATTTGCAAAAAGTATGAAGGTGTGAACTTAAGATTTTTCTCCTCCGAAATTTCAATGGAATCAATAAGTGAAAGTTAGCTGCATTGATGCCATATTTAGTGTAAGCATGTAGTGTCCAGAATTTCATTTCCTCTTTCCAGACAGAATAGGCTCTCTGACGAGACATAATTCATCTATATGAAAGCAACGATTAATATTCAAAAGCACCTGACAATAATTTCCCCAGTTTCAAACCACATCGTACAGTAAGATGCTCAGAAGCAGCTTGCAGACAAACGCTAATCTCCCGGTTTGCTCCATAAGAGAAATTTTCAAGGGCTGGAAGCACTGAAACCTCGACAGACTGCTACTGAAAGCACAGTACAGCACCGCAGCGCTGGGGTCTATTGAAGAATGAAGGGACCTACAGTACATCTGAGTGAAAGCAGAGCTGTCGTTACGGAGCACATTTGGGCATGCTTGTCAGGCGAATCCCTTCAAGGATCACGTTTCCTTAAACTGGAATGGGTTTTAATCAATATGACAGAAGTAAGCCAAAATGTTTACAGGCGTGTTCGACGGCAGAGCCTCAATTTGTGCGTCTTGTTTGTTTGTGTGTGTGTGTGTGTCCATGTCCGTGTCCTGCTGCATCCACGCGCAGCCCGCTGTGGCCAGCTCAGTAGTGAGGTTCACAGTCCTCCTTCAGGCTGTCCGTGATATAATTGATCTTCAGCAGATCCTGGTAGTACTGCTTCTCCACGGCCGTGTTGATGGTCCAACCAACCACCTCCACACCCCGTTTTGCCCAGTACTGTACATAGTCCCTGTAAACCAGAATTGTGACACTTTAATTCCCATGGGGAATTCTCTTTTCTCCTACCCCAACTTGCTCCCTATGTGACACACAGACACATATATTAAGCGATCACTCTTATTTTTAAATCTGCATTTTTAAATACTGGCTTATTCGTAGTTCTGATGGCAGAAGGCTACACTGCAAGACAGATTGCTTCCAGGTTCAAAGTTTCTAAGACAGCAGTACAGAAGAACAAGGTGAAGCAGGAGATGCTGGCAATGACCAGCAACCAGCCAGCCAGAGGGCAGAAGCACTAACGCTTTCTAATGCCAGAGATGACTGTCAACTTATCCAGCAGTGCCTCAAAAATCGGAGCATGACCTCAAAATGCCTTCAAAAAGAATAGGAAATGTTAAGTGGTGTGAGGTGCACTGCTAGGACAGTTCAGATTCCTAGAAGTAGGACTGAAGATCCATAAAGCATAAAGCATAGTAGGAATTCTACTATGGTCTCTGAAAACCATTTTTCTTAGCTTGGGGTCAAAGCACAGGGTCAGCCAATGTGCAGTGCTCCTGGAGCTGGGGGCCAAGGGCCTTGCTCAGGGGCCCTACAGTGGCATCAGTATATCAGGACCAGGATTCAAACCAGTGACCTCCTGATCACAGACACAATCCTAACCCACTAAGACTCTGGAATGTCCAATCATTCTCCTCAATATATGAAGTCTAAACAAGCAGAACCAATCAAACAGCTGCATATTAATACATTCTCTGCTCCAGTCTGCTTTGTTTAAAAACAGAACGGCAGAGTTAAGTTGTCTGTTCGCACCTTCCTGTCCACTTCTCACCTACCGAAATGAAGTATTTTTTTTCCCTTTTCTTTAAACCAAATAATTAAAATCTGGTAAATGCAGTCCATGTCTTAAGCACGCTTCATCACCAGCGCCCCCTGTCTGAGACAGTGAAAACATCATGCAAATTGACACTCCATCAGTAAAAGGAGCCCTAAGAGGCCACCTCTGTTGTCTAATAGGCTGTTCAGGACTGCTGAACAGGAACCAGCCAATGAAATGCTGAGAGCAATCTGCAGCAGGTAGAATAAAAAAAAAGTAGCTACAATAATGATTGTACTTACACTGGCAACAGGAAACGGAAAAGACACAAGAGAATGACAATGACAAGGTCAGAGGAGAAAATGAGGGAGAGGAGGGACGTACGGGGAGATGAAGCTCTTCTGCATCAAGATGGCCGACACGCCGCACACACGCCAGAGAAGGTGATGGATGGCCCAGTCCTGTAGCATGTCCAGAGCCTGGCTCCAGTGGTGTTTCCACAGCGAGGAGAAGCGAGGGGAGCCGTCGCCCAGCCGGCTGATGTGCCTCGGGCGGTGAGTCAGCGCCGTCACCACCTCGGGGTCAGCCTGGCGCATCTGGGGCGGAAACGAGCAGGAAATGGGACCCAGATCTCAGCTATAACTCTCAGGCTTGAGGTCCGCTGAAAATGGTACTGAGACAGATGCAGATGTAAAGATGTCGTACGGTACCAGTCCAAAAAAGACACACCCACCCATAAAAAGGTTTATTTGTACGATTTTAGAATTAATCTAAAATGTAGAAAGACATCAAAATTATGGGTGCGGGACTCAGAATGTTGTTGGTTCAAGTCCCATGGTGGGGAGAATGATCCCACCATTGGGCCCTTAACCCCAACTAATCCAGGGACTGGCTGCCCCTGCTGTCTCTTCTACGCCATTTGTTTGAGGTGGCCTCCTATTATGCTTCTCCTGCAGTCCTGAAGAAGGTGCCACAGACATGCTGAGCTCTCATTGGCTGCTTTGCCTTCACTCTCTGGTCAAACTCCTCTAAAACCATTTCTGCTGTGTTTAGGTCAGGTGGCCGGGTCATGTGACGCTTCACCATCACTCTCCTTTGTAGGCAGTTTGGCGTGCCCAAACCTCTGACCCGTACCATACATTATTGAGAAAACGGGGACAGCTAACCACCAGAGCAATTAGGATTTAAGGGATCTTGTGTCATTCTACTGACTCTGGGATTTGAACCAGTGACCAGTGGTCATAACCCCCCACAGGGCTCCCCCAATTCTGGCAGAATGACTTTTCCAAAACTTTTCCAGTACCATAAGAAAAATTTCCAAAACCCACAAGTCTGTAAAACTAAAGTAGATAGAACATTATTTGTATAAGGTAGTTAACTATTGACTTCTGCTCGTACATTTCCGTTGTGGGAAACAAAACTGAACAAGGCTAGTTTCCAAAACGTTTCGTCTCTATCCAAGAATTCCAAAACTAATCCAGGGCCTGGAAAATTTATTTCAAAATTCCAAAACTTTTCCAGGCTTTCCATGACTGTGCTTACCCTGCCCCTAGTAAACACTGTTACTGTCCCATTAATTAAGATTCGGGGAAGTTGGGACTGCCATCTTAAAGCTTACAGTGTTCATGTGTGCAGTGAGTGCTTTCAAACAAATAAACAGCTTTTAACTCGCTACTATTTATTCAGCCGGACATTGTACGACAAGCTGCTAGCAGTGATTACTCAGCTCTAGAGAACAAAAACGCCCCTCCCCCATTCCATTTGGGTCTGAGGCCCATCTAACAGGCCAAAGAAGCAGAAATGACATGCTTTACCACTGTTTTCTCCATGGAGAGGAGTGAGAGAATGTGCCGGAACACACACGGTTACCTTGTAGATCACTGTGGGCTCAAAGGAACAGACGATGCTGGTGTTGTAGAGAACTGGGTGTGTTTTGTAAAGCTCCTTCAAAACAGCGGCTGCCTATGGGAGATGAGGACAGTAACAATAAGCTTTAATTATCACGTTCCAAATATTATACACACACACAGGGTTAAATTCCTGACATGCTAACCTGGGGCCAGGCTGGGAGGTGCTGGACAGCTCAGTCTGACTGCGACACCCCCCCTTCCATTCATGAACACACCCTATTAAACAATGAACTGTCTGCACCTGCTATCTCAGACAAAGGGTGCTTCTCAAACCCAAGAAAAACAGAGATCGAACTTGGGCCACATTGGTCTCGTTTGGCAAGGAGCCAATCGATGGATCATTGACATTTGGGGCGAGGCAGGAACGACATCTGGGGATTTTTACTGTCTTCCGTACTTCTGTTTCTGAGTATTGGACCCGGTCTTTGTCAGTGCAAGGTGACAGAAAACGGGGACACGAGAACAGAAGTATGGTCAAGTATGAACAAACACCCCCAGTTTTGACATCCTGCTGAGTTTCTGGGATGCGTACCTCATCGGGGTGACCTTTGACATCAAAGTAGACGATCAGCTGGTGCGAGATGCACTCCTCTACCGCCTCCTGCAGGGTGGGGATTTTCTCTCCCTGAAACTTCTCCCTGCCAAAACCGCTGGTTTGAATGGCAGCCATGACATCCTCTACAACATTCTTTCATTTAAAAATTTGGGAAGTAGCATCATGTAGCCCTTCCAAAATTATCCATGTACCCATATATTTCTATAAAATATTTATTAAGGAGACATTTATCTAAAAGACATAGCTCACTTGAAGCAAATTTAGCCAATTTTAATGTCAGTGTAGAAGGACATTTTAAAAATAAACATGGGTTAAATATTTCTCGGTGATACAGGAAGGCTTCCTTTCACCTGAGCCTGTGTCTGGCCGCGGTGTCCAATTTACTGAGATCAGCGAAGCTGAGTTGCTTCAGAAACCCAGACCCATTCGTGGTCCGGTCCACTGTCTCATCGTGCATCAGCACCGGGACGCCATCGGCAGTGAACTCCAGGTCCAGCTCCACGCCCGTAGCCCCGTTCGCACTGGCCTGGGGGAGAAGATGCGAAGGAGGAAGAGGGGGATGATGAGGAGCGAGAGATAAGCCGGTGTCTGTGCAATTCGGTAACACAGTTACATGCAGTGCATGCATGATCATGCTGCGCTGCTGCATATGCAAACTGCTTTTGCGTAATATGGTCTGATAAGAGCTGTCAGGAGCAGCTGTTTCCTGTACTTCGATGCTTATTTCACAGTACAGCAGTTTTCAATAAGAGAAAGACTTACCTCGTACTTCCTTGTTTCAAATCTAACACAGATTTTGCACTTGCCATACAATACAGCAATTTTCCTATATATGTTAGTTAGCGAACGTTTTTCTGTTCTGCATCTTGACACTGCTAGTTAACCATTGATTAACGGTAATCTTCTGGCTTAAGAGTCGTAAATCGAAACATTTAACAGCAGTTCCTCTGACATGTAGCTTATGAAAAATATGGGACTCAGCGGCGGGACTCACCTCCCGTATTGCAGCGATGGTGTTCTCGGGCGCGTCGTGTCCGCCACCCCGGTGTGCGATCACGGAAATGCCGCCGCTCAGCGCCGCCTTCCGCGGCCTCAGCACTTGCTCGCTCCGGCTCGCCGGTACTTGCGGGAAGCGACACAGGATCAGCAAAACGTAGACAGCGGCGACGAGCACGGCTGACAGGACCGCGTTGCGGGTCCCGGCGAAGGCCAGCGCGAACAACACCGCGAGGGACTCCGCCCCGTCTCCGATCTGCAGCATTTTTCACTTCCTCCGTTGTTTCACCAAACACTGCATAGCTAATCTTAAACCTCACTGTTTATATACAGTGTGATTGATCGCACAAGCCCATCCGACGCCTCTCCTTAGCTGTCAAACTGTGCGCTGTGTGCCCTCGTACTGGTATTAGGTGCAAACATTCTGGAGCTCCATTTTCTTATACAGAAGTAAATGATCATGGCGCTGGCACGGTTGGTGGAAAGTGGAGAAGGGTCTGGCTGCAGACACTGCTCTTGAGGGCATTGCGTTAAAGGGCTATTACTTAATTTTTCCGCCCGATTCATCCAAACTGCATGTGACTCTTGATCCGGGCTGCGTTTCCCAAACAACGACGGAAGTCAGCATTAATGGTCGACGCATAGTTGCAGCTATGGTTTTGAGAAACGCATCCCCATTTGTCATTGACAGCTACTTTCGTTGTAAAAGACAAACATTTATTAATAGCATTTCCAATGCAGTACCAACCGTATTATTCCATGTAATTTTAATAAAATAGATTGTTATAATGCAGTAGCAAAGGCTGTGGTAGAAGATCACTATCCACGAACTCAGCACATTTTATAAGCAAGTTCACAAAGAGCTGTATTGTACAAATATATCTCCCTATTATCCCTTATAAACTCTGAAGACTATAGCAATAAATCTGTACACTAGCACTCAGACGACTTGTTACCCCAAACTGATCTCTATAAATCGTTTTTTTTCATGTGACTCGGGGATTTATTTGCCTGGTCTTGTAATTAATAGAACAACCAGCAGAGGGCAGTCATACAATGAAACGGGCAACCTGAAGAAGCCAGTGATGTCCAGATCTGCAAAAAGAAGAAAGTGATACAATGACAGATGCATACTGCAAAACTCAGTATTTCTACTAAAATTAACATAGAAAGAGATCTACTGCTTAGCAGTGAGAATTTTTTTTTTTTTAGAAATTTGTAAACAAACAACCCGTTTGTAGTTACAACTTTGCATTGTCAGATACAGCCAAGTTCCAAAGTATTCAGAAAAATGAAAGTATCATTCATAAACAACCTGTTGTATGTTTATGAACTGAACAATATTCGTGAAATAACAGACAAATATCAAAAATTAGACAAGTGTGGAGTATAAGGTAGGGAAACACAAACACATACAGACACACAAGACAAGGAAACACATACACACATAAGGCAGGCGAACACACACATACAGACACAGGGCAGGCGAACACACACATACAGACACAGGGCAGGCGAACACACACATACAGACACAGGGCAGGGAAACACACACATACAGACACAGGGCAGGGAAACACACACACAGACACAGGGC
>JAODKF010000103.1:4598171-4609209 GCA_026779585.1 Mormyrus proboscirostris
AGTAATTGACCCCGCCCCTTCCATCTGGAGTAGCTGACCCTGCCCCTTCCAACTAGAGTAGCTGACCCTGCCCCTTCCATCTGGGGTAGCTGACCCCACCCCTTCCAACTAGAGTAATTGACCCCGCCCTTTCCAACTAGAGTAGCTGACCCTGCCCCTTCCAACTAGAGTAGCTGACCGCGCCCCTTCCATCTGGGGTACCTGACCCCACCCCTTCCATCTGGAGTAGCTGACCCTGCCCCTTCCAACTAGAGTAGCTGATCCCGCCCCCTCCAGCTAGAGTAGCTGACCCCGCCCCTTCCATCTGGACCCACCTACTCCAGCTAAGACTGGTTTGGTTCCTGGTAGCTTTGTCTTATCCAGATAACCTGAACATAGTCCTCTGTTTCGAAAGCTTCTCAAAAACCAGCCATTTTTGTGGGAAACGGGTGACTCACCTTTTTTTGGCTCTGGCTTTTTCTTGTATAGCCAGACTGATATGAGCCTCCTCTATCTGGAGGAGGAGATTATAGAAACTGGAAAACTTCCTGGTGTTGTTAAAGAGACACTTAACTAGCTGCTTATCCTCTATATTCAAATATTCTGTGCAAACTAATATGTTTTATTAAGGTTAAAATGGTTTAATACATGATATTGTACATATTTATGTACATATAAATGTACATATTTTATTTGTACCTCTACAGTGTCAACCAAAAGTCTGAACACTCCTAATAAATATTAATTGTTTTTCAACAAGATAACGACCCTGAGCACAACTCCAGATTATGTAAGTATTACCTTCTGAATAAGGAAAGAGACGGAGTGCTGCCCCCCACAATCCCCCAGCTTAATCCTTATAGAGCTGCTTTGGGGTCAGTTTAATTGAAGAGTAAGAGCAAAGCAGCCAATTTGTACTTGCACCTTGTGGAAATTCCTTCAGGACTGTTGGAGAAGCGTTCAAGGCGGCTACATCTGGGAGCTGGACCATAGAATGCCAAGAGTCCGCAACGCTGTCACCAAAGCAAAAGGGGGCTGTTTTGAAGGGTCCAAAATTTGAAAATATCCTAAACTATTGAACACATTTCTTGGTCATTTCAACATTTGTTTTGTGCTACTTTGTTGCCTCACTGCCTTTTACTGTAAGGTGAGTAACAGATAGAATCGAGACAGATGCATTTAAAATAGGAGTATCCAGTCTATTGACTGGTACTGTATATGCCCGGGTTGGCAAAAAACATAAAAACAGACTGAATAGACCTTTACCTCCCCATATAATGAATTCATTCATGTTTTTTTTCCATTCCCAGACAAAGTAATAATTACACCCTTCGATAAAAATAACAGTCTGCTTCATTCGCATGTCAGATTCATGAACCAGCACCAGCGCCGTGCAACAATACAGATTTTACCCTTTGTCAGTTTTATGGGCTAAGCGCCTCATTAAAGCTGTGCAAACCCATGGGAGACTAAAATACAGCTCCTGCCCCTGTGCAGTAGGTACTGAGCATACGGACTACCAGAAACTACTGACACGGGAGCCCGCGCCACGCCCATGCAGTCTCTACATATTTGTACGACATTCGTACGTCATACATATTTAGGATGCTCTGGAAAACCCCTCTGTGGGGTAATATTTGCTCCCCTAATACCACTGACCATCTCACGAAAGTGCAGAACACTTTTCATTACATTAGTGTACATTCATTACATTACTGAGCCAATCCTGACTGGTCACTGAGGATGGTACAAACAATCCCCACTTCCTGGAACTGGGAACGTGTTTTATATGAGACAACTGTACCTGCTTTCCTCTGATGGATGCAAACGAGGGGCCATGGTTCATACAGAGGAGACAAACTTATTATTAGCCAATGATTTGTTTTGAATTGGTGAGTGACAGGGAAACGGCACTCTGGAGGCCAATCAGCTTTTCATTCTGTAGCCCCGCCCCTGTACACACCCCTGCAGTTCTCCATCAGCATAATATTATAAATATTCATCAGCGTAATATTATAAATATCCATAAACATTAATATTACCCAGGAACATATATGAGACATGTTTATGTGACTGTCACTCTCCCGATGACTGACTGTACTTGTGGTCAGTCGTCGTCGTTGCGGTGTGACGTGACTGATGCTCCATGCCGGAGGCCGCTGCCGTCTAAGCGGCATTTTTGTGGCATTTTTGCCGCTGAACTGGGCACCCAGCATCCTTCAGCCAGTTTCTCCTTACAGGTGACCTCATAACCCGGCGACACCCAAAGACCTCATTGTTTCATAACGTCAGAAGAGTGTTTAATTTCACAAGTACCACACATGAGAAGAACCTTCCGGAAAAGAAACACCCAGTCGGTCTCTCTTTTAAGGTCTTTTAAAAACCGACCTTTGAAAAAGCAGCCTAATCTCTTTTTGATAGGCCTTATTATTTCATCATTCGTTGTAGGTCCTTTTCCATCCTTCTGTGCCGGTGTTGAATCACTGTTTAATGCTTAACATATCATATCGCTGTCTGTCTTTACTTGATATTCAAAACGTTACTATTCTAATTTATTAAAAAGCGAATCCTATGGCTGCACCTGAATACATACAACAACTAGAAAGGGCTTGAGGCTCACTTACTGTGCATTTAAGCAAAAGAATAGCTAAGATGTCTGATCTAAGTCAACATTGGGTGTGTCCGTAATCGCATACTGTGTGCGTGCATGAGAGCTGTATGCATGCACTTAGACACACCATGGTTGCCATCTTGCATATTACCCGTCCCAGATGTTTTCCAATAATGAAGCTTGACCCCCGTGAATGTTAAAAACTGCTAAAAACAACCAATGGAAAAAAAATACATCTTCAAATCAAGAAATGTAACTGGGAATTCTTTTCTACTTAAATTTGTAGAGACACAAAGTAATGTTCTTTACCGTTCCAGTGGCTTTGTGGGATATCGTTGCGTATATCGGTCATGCACTTCGGAATCTTGCAAAGTGTAGTATGTCATCCGACCACTGTTCACCTACTTTCTCATCCACACTGAGGATTTCTGATATACTGCTCATGCCGCATACTATATTTTACCTGCTACAAACAAGTATGCGATTTTGGAGGTGCTTCTAAGTAAGAGAAGCTTCTCTGAGACAGAATTTCACAGTGATCGAGTCGCACCCATGAACTGCTACAAGATATTGGTCTGTGTTACTTTCGTGCACACACTTACTGCTATTGTTCAAAAAAGGCTCTCAACACAAATGAATGACATAATTGCTGAGGCTAACTAAAATATTATTATTATTATAGCTCAAACTGGCATTTGAATTTACCCATATAAAGCCTGTTGGGTTTGCCCAACACTTCGTAATCTGTACATAGTTATTCCAAAGATTGTAAGGTAATATTTAACCTCCACTCCTGTCCTTTTTTGTTTAAGTTTTGGGAGTTCTAATATTTCCACTGAATCCTGCCTCCCATCTCATTCTGATCCAAGAAACATTTAAGGTCAGAGATAACAGGTGTACTGCAGACATTTGCCTTCTTTGGCTTAAAGCTGTGTTTTTCTTGTCTGTAAAGTGTATAGTTTAATTCCCCTCCTGTCCCAGTCTTATTTTATGTAGTTTGCTTTCTATCCTCCCTTCTTCAGGGTTGCCAGCTTTGGTCAGCTGGCTGGCGTGGGATGTTCAATTCTCGACAAGTCTGCACACGCACGCGCACGCATTTACATATGTGCAACAGTTATATTACCTCGCAGATAGTCTGCAGGGTTCGCAAGCTGCCCCAACACTTTTGACGTAGCTAATTTAGGTCTATAACGAAAGCGTACAGATTCGCCGCGACATTTCTTGCGTGAGCGCGAGAGTCTGAAAGCGCGAGTGTCACGTCAGATGCGTGAAAGTTAGCAGTGCTGCTTCTAGCTGTCATTTTCTGTGCTTTGCCCATGCAATCTTTTGGAGTCACTCCACAGGTAAGTCATGTTTACCCTCATGAAGGCAAAGAACAGGATATTCCAGTGTGAGGAGCTGGTCAGTCTCCTGCCTGGAATCCATATGTTCCTCAGCAGCTGCGCTCTGTGTTAACCTGCTCTACCTGCTTCTGTGCAAACTTTCTTGGAAGCAGTATCACTGCCAGGGCAGACAGTAGCATCGAACTTCAGGAGTATACTGAACCCACACTGTGTCAATACATATCTAGAAGTATAAGACTGTCAGTTATTTTAGATGAAAGTTTTTGCTTATAAAAACATAAAAAGAACAATGTAAGCTTTTGAGGGTGAGTGAGCAAGGCATTGTTTTTTTTTGGTGGTTCATGTTACTAAAATCTGCCCCCGCTTCTCACTTATCTCTGACCCTGTGAATCGGCGGTCCGGGTGTTTCTGTGAATAAAGGATGACATCATGGTTTGGGTCCGGTCCTGCCTCCTGAACAAAGCTCACACATTACTTGTCCCATCCCGGAAGGGGTGCAAAGCAATAGCCTTGAAAAACAAAATCTCAGCCCCCCCCCCCAAGGCCATTTTGATGCATGAGTAGAAAATGTTAGTTAAAACGATGAGCCATTAAATCAGGATTTGGTTAAATTTATATGTCATCTACTGTAAGAGGTGTCCGGGTTTTAAGTGCAAAGACCCTCTGCTGTGACTTCAGATTAACTAGTCACAGTTGGACTTTCTCAAATCCTGTTTATGGGAAAAGGGGTTACTCCAGTGTTATAAGCCCCCCCCCCCCCAAAGGAAAGCAGATGGCAGATAACCATAATTTATAACAAAATATATGAAGGTTAACAAGAAAAAGGAATAATAAACTAAGGATAATGCTAATTTCTTGTATAACATTTGAATTACCATTGGCTTATAATGTAATGCCATGGGACCGGTGAGCAAGACTAATTATTTAGGTTACTGAGGTGCCTTGCGCCATTACTGTATCTAATGCATGTATCCGGACATTTACGTTGCAAATGGTAAGTCTTGTGCCGTGCAGTAGTGCAATAGTGCAGTAGGCTCCCGTGGAGTGCATATGTTTTTTCATTGTTAGTTGTCGCTGGCAGTAGGCTGTCATTAAAAAGCAAAACTTGTGTTTCTTTTATAAAAGAGCTGTTGTCTGTTTATTAATGAACATAATCCACAAACTATCCTCTGCCACAATAATACTAAACTAAGATATAAAAAATGAATAATACAGTAATATTAAAAACTAAAACTGCCATAGCAATATTGGAATAAAAATTTTAAATTGATGGAAGAACTGTTAAAATAAATGGCACAGACAAATATGAAGAAACACATTTCTTGCATTGAACATTTGGCATTTAGTTCAATTGGTATTGTTTATTTATAATCAGTCAACTCAAGCGAAATATTTGGTAACAGTTCAGTGCACCTTCATAGAACATTCATAAGCAGCATGTAAGTATATCTTAACATCGTAACATAGCTTAATTTACAGTCTACATACCATTAGTGTGATTGCTCACTGCATTTGCTTTGAAAGAAATGCAACTGACTGATATTGCTCATTAAAGATATTACACATACTTTCATCTTAAATTTACATGCAGCATACAAATGTATTCTGAAGCCACATAACAGACATGGGACATCATACATATACGCATGATTAAGTGTTAAAATGCTTTTTGAACTTGTTACATATTACTCATGAATATGAATTTAATGTTTGCTATTAATGTACAGAAAACCTGTCACGTCTTTGTCATTGAAAGTGTTTATTAATGATTTATGAGTGCATTATAAATGCATTATGAAGGTGCATTCATGTGAATTGCTGCCAAATACTTTAATTTAAATATTGTATATCTAGTGTTCAAAGTCCGGCTGAACACTTGCATTATTAGCTGCCCCAGATTCTTCTCAATCATGTGCTTTGTGTGTGTGTGTTCTGTAGTCGCTGATCACTAGGTCAATGTGTGCTTTGTGTGTGTGTGTTCTGTAGTCGCAGATCACTAGGTCAATGTGTGCTTTGTGTGTGTGTGTTCTGTAGTCGCTGATCACTAGGTCAATGTGTGCTTTGTGTGTGTGTGTTCTGTAGTCACTGATCACTAGGTCAATGTGTGCTTTTCTGCACACGCTCTGTTTTTCTCCTTTGAGGCCAAACTGTTGTTGTAAGGTGTGGTCAACATATATTCCAGGGAGATGTGCAGTTTGGAATTTACCTAATCCCACCAAGGAACATTTTTATTTATGAAGCTGGGGACAGCTGAAAGGATGTTAGCTTGGATTTGAGTCATGTTTCTGGAGGAGGGGCTGGGATGCTCATTAATCTGAAGCTTTGGAATTCCTCCTCCGTAAGTGAAAGCAGCAGGCCATGAAGGTTAGATCCTGCATCAGGAGGCTGGAGATCCAATATACCTGCTGGGGAGAAGTGGCAGAGGGACTCATCCTTTAATTAACGTTTCCTAGGATAAGATACTACTTTAGATATAGGGGATTCGCTAGAGCAGCACAAAAAATGTTTCAGTGTTTTTCTCTGAATTGTTTTTTTGGAATCGCATCATGATTAAATGCTACCTTTAAGACGGAGAAAGCCAGTTCTTGGATAGGAGACCAACTAGGAAAGCTGGGTTGCTGCTGGAAGAGGTCTTTGTGTGGCCAGTTGGTTAGTCCATCCTGTGGTCTGTGTGGATCCCAATGCCCCAGTCCAGTGACGGGGACTCATTCTGGATAATGGTTTTGGCTGAAAGAATACTTTCTCATCTCATGGACTGTTTTCCAGTACAAATATAAATGAGCATATGTATCTGAATGACTCTCCCGTGTGAATATGCATGATTCTGCTGGGACTCTCCTGCATCATCTTGACAGATTCTCCTGTATGCATGTGATTTATTGGCTGAAGTGGGAACGATTATGATTTTCTTGTGCAAAGCTCCATATGCGAGTTAGTAAGGTTTGATGGTGAATAATCCTATTGTATTCATGTGAATGGTCGTGTAAAATCCCCCAGAAGGGTTGGGTGTGGAAGCCATGCTACTTCAATTAGCATTACATTACAAGCCTCTCAGCGGTCCAGCTAGCCTGTTAGCATCTTTGTCTCTCCTGAGTACGGCTTTAGTCATGAACAGAAATAAGGGAGGGTGAAAATGTCAGGCAAGAATTGATTAATGCTAATAAAGTCAAAATGCCATGTATGACCACCGGGGTTCTTGCAAGAACAGTGGGATTTGGTTTCCTGGCCTGTGCTAATTCTGCTTTGCACGCCACACGGCTCTATAACTCTGGCTGGATTTGGATTCAATGACTCATCAGTCTGACTCCTAAGGTGTTTGGCATTGGCTCTGTATGACCCCGTCTGTAGGGCTAAATCATTTTTTTGACCACTCATGAAACTGTTACACTCACTGCTGACTTCTCAGTATTTTTATGCTGTCTATAAAATGTGATATCCACCAGTATGGCTTACAAGTTCCTTTGAATGGAAACTATGGGATGGCAATAAAAAAAACTGTCGGCCAACTTCAGGGCTTTTAGTTCACTGAGCAGTGATTCAAACCCTGCAGTGCCCTGAACTCTGACTCTCATATTAAGCAGATATACGCCTCCTTGGGGGTGAAAATCTTCTTGACAGGTTGTGGTTCTCAGATATCAGTATGTATGTGGGGGGACCTGATGCCCAACGCCTGATAACAGGGAGCCGTGCATGACCGTGTAGGTCCATGTCCTTACCTATGTCAAGCCCACAACAGGAGCAGGCCACACACTGAAAATATGGAGCTCTTCCCCTGGCATACAGCACTCGAGCTGAACCCGAGCCGTGCCGCAAAGGGAGACTAGTTCAAGCGCGGTTCCAGCTCATTTCCGTTTTCCACTGCAGAAGGGGCCGGTTCAGTAAAGGAGTGTCAAGGTGTAAAGGTGACATAAAACCGGACAGACAGTTATTTACTGTTATGATTTACTGTATGCTAAATGGTCACCTTTTTTTAGATCCCCTGTGCATTCTGAGGTAGGGTCCAGTATCACCACGAGGCCTACACTCAGTAAGTGGTTATGGAAAAAACTGATAAGCACAGTTTTAGTACTTAAATATAACTTCTTTGTATATCTCTTACATAATCTATAGATGTGAGAATCGGTATCTTATGTTAGCAACAAATGGTAACGGAATTAGCATTTCCATGCGCACATTTGCATCGCAAATCCATTCTGTTCATATGTTCTGTAGTACCTTTTAAAGTAGGTGGTTGAATTTTCAAGTTCTGAGTTATCAGGAATGCATCGATACATTGTGATGTGTGACAGTACTAATAATGAATAATATATAGACTTCTTTCTTTCAGGTAATACACGCATGCTGACGCAGAACATCGCTGTCTGCTTTCATTTCGGTCAATCAGATGGTGGTGACACAACCAGTTCTTTGGCATTGAGGAAACGCTCCAGTCCTTTATAAGTCATAACAAGACTCAAAAAACCATGGAAAGCACATTTTCTTCCCAGTCATGACCATCATGACACCCTCACTACTGCGCCCGTCCATCAGACAGACGGCCCCTTCTTCCTGTAGGCAATGACCCAGATTACACGATCTCATTTCACCCCCATACCAGTGTCACCCTAGATCTAAAATTACTAGATTAGTAAATAGAACTCCTATTGGACTTCTGTAAAGTTATCCTGACTGAACAAATGTAAGGACGCCGCATGGCTACCTGCAGCTCTGGACCCTCATTGGGGCAGCACTGTAGATCAAGGGTTGCATTTCAGTTTGAACAAAGGCCTCAAACTGCTGTTGTTCGGCATGGCCTCCTCCACACATTCCCACAGTCATTCAGACACATACAGGCGAAGTCACCAAACAAGCCTGATGGGACTCACCTTTCATTACTGCCGCTTGCAATAGGACGAAACAAAGAGGCGGCAACTGTATTCCATGGAAGTACTTTTAAAGTTATTTCATTCCATCCTCGCTCTCCATCCCTCAAAAGTGTATTTATGACAATGTGTGTAACGGAAGCGGAGCGAGTGCAGGAAGTTTCCAGAACGTTGGCAAAAGCTGTAATTTTATCTGCATCCCTCTCCCTCCCTCTCCTTCCCGAGACAGACACCCCCACACTAAGCCACCCTGTTCGCACCCCCCGAGTGTTGCCTGATAGCCGCAATGGCAAAAAAGTGACACTCGACGTGTGATGATGAGAGTTGCCGCTTTTGTCAACAGTTTTCCACTCTGCAGTGTGGTGGGAAGCTGGGGGTTTCAGAATAAACAGGCTAAGACAGACTTTGTTCCAGGTGAGAGACCTAGCATAGATAGAGATTCATGTTGGTGCCACACATAAAAGGTCCGAAGCTGTGTGATGCACATGGAAGAATTGAAGAAAATTTGCAAATTTCCAAAGCTCACTCCATTTTCTGTTCTTGAGATGAGACTACCAACAACCCAAAGTCACATGCTACAGTTACTAGGAAACAAAACTCACTCAGTCCTCCTGTAATCCAATGCAGGACTTTCACAAAATTTTCAAAACTCAATGACATTTTCTCAAGATGGTATCTCTGAAAACATATATCTGACTGAGTTTTGGAAATGTGTTCTTCGATTCAATATTAGAGACACTTTGAAACTATCTACAATCATTAAAACCTCCTGCTCTTAAAATTCTTGGCTTACAAGAATCAACCCCTAAATAACATATCAAATCAGGCTGCATTACACAAACCAGCTAATGAGAAAATCAGAACATGGAATGTGTTCTGGATGTAACACCAGTCATTGGATGATTTTGGATAAGGCCTGTAACCGTGCTGAATTTAGGTTTAGTGATATTTTTAAAAACATTAGTTTTGCTGAACACAGACTCTAATGTTAATCACCTTTTGTTGTGTCAAAGCTTTGTACACCGTTTGTTTAGGAGTAGAGGTGTTAAGAAGAGAGGTCCTGAGAAGGCAGTGAACGACAACACAAGGGATGACGAATCATTCTATGCTAGAGAATCACAATACTGAGAAAACTGGAAAAGCGTGTGGTCCGGGGTTCCAGTTCCACTTGCTTACAGTAGGAGTCTCTACCTGATAAATAACAAAAGTTATTTATCAGAAATGAGTGCTAATATTCACTCAGTGTGAGTCAGTGTTACCGCATCTGATCAGTGTTGAGGAGTCATCTGAGGCACTGTCGGCTACAGCAACCCCCAGCTTACAAGGACAGATCAGGTAGAATCGGCACGGTAGGGAATAACACTTGTCAGTCACATCTGAAGCACTGCCACAGCACCATCGTCAGGGTTCCCTCCCTGGATTCTGGCTGCCATCTGTCTTCCACTGAACTATGCTGCCTTGGCTCAATCACAATGAGCACACACCCCTTTTTACACACCCTGGGGCAACGTTGTGGTTTTGGAAAGAAAAAAAATCGAGTGTGGAAAGATTCCCTCGCAGAATTTTGTTGAGCGAAAACTCCCCTGTCTTCTTAAAGTTCCATCTGCGTGTGTCTGTCATAGGACAGCAAGACTGGATATGCAGAAATGCAAGAATACCTATGCAATCACGCTAGAAATGGCAACGTATCAACATCATCATCGTTATCTAAACATACTCCTATCTACCTGTACTTGTACAGATGCCGAAGCATCGTGATCATAGCATAGTGTTGGGCACCTGAAAGATCTTCGTTTCATAAACTTGCATTACAAAATACAGTATGGAGTATAAAACTCGTGAACATCCCTGTCAAAACAAGAATAATGAGGGTATGATGAGACTGTGTCAAAAATGCTGGCATTCAGTGCATGTTAATAGCTCTGCGGTTGTTGAAGATTTGGTAATGAGAAGACATATGTGGTCAAACAGCTGTACGATGTTCTCCGTATATGCGATTGTTTGTTTCTGTATGCCGAGGGGTGGTAGTTGTAATTACAGAAGGATGAGTGGAAACAATGGGGGATGTTGCAACACGGTGGCTATCTCGTCAACAGGAAAATGGTGTGAGACCGTGGATGATGGGCGCATTGGTAACTAACATGGGCAGGAGGCAGTGATGCCAGGAGGGACTAGCTTGATAAACATCAACTGACCTCAAATTCCTTTTAGCCTCTGACTTCCCTTGATCCCCCTGGTAACCA
>JAODKF010000103.1:4609215-4619796 GCA_026779585.1 Mormyrus proboscirostris
CCCACCCCCCACTGTCACCTCTGTCACCAACCCCCAGCATCTTCCCCGTCGCCACAACAACCGATGCCCTCGTCTGTCCCCCTACCCGACCCTTGCCCAAAATGCTCAGACGGTTAGTTTGTTTAGCGTTTGGGACCCAACAAAAAGCAAAAGAACTGAATAGCTCAATGTGAGGAAAGCTGGGCCATTAGGTCCTATTCACAGACAGCATAATAAAGCTTCTGGAGGCTGGGACAAAGTATATGTGTGTTTATGTAAGAGGACTGGCATTACAGCATCTATTTGCTTAGCCGACAGCCTGGTTCGGTGTGGCCAAAACCACACCAGTAATCAATGCTTTCTTCCCAGGGGGACAGCATAAGCCTAGGAAGCCCCGAGACCCCGTTCCTGAGAGCCAAATGATTCCTTCCCCTTCATTTACATATTGTGACAACCCCTAGGGAGATAAAAATTGTGGGCTGGGTTAAAGTACACACTGGCATTCAATATATAGCTTTTTTGCTTGAATTATCGTCATAGAGTTGCTATATAGCACATTAGCATAGCTAGAGTTGGGATCATTCATTATTATTCTTTACAAATCCCTTCTTGCTCATTTAAATTAAAGGTTAGTGGACTGGGGCTGACTGAGAACTGAGCTTAAACTGAGGTGACCTAAGACGTTTATCTGTTTTGTTCTTTAATCGGGCCATCATTGCACCAAGAGTGCGTATTGGGTCACTGTTGTGCTGGAAAGCCACTTTTTCACTTTCGGTTTTTCAGCCAAGGGCTGCGGGTTTTCTTCAGGAATCTGTCAGGATCTGACACCGTCCAGGTTCCCTTCTAGCCACACAAGTGCTCCTGCGCCTGAGGATGAGAAACAGCCCTTAAAAGGCTGCTTCTACCACACATCCTTTGCGTGTACTTTGACCGATGCATTTTGTTCAGTTTGCTTCACACAAAGTCTTGCATTGACAGCAGAAAGTTCTACCTTGGTTTCCTCAGATCACAAATCCTTTCCCCACAACTTCCGAATTTCCACTGCGCTGGTTTGCCTGCCTTAAGCAGCTTTCCTGCTGCACTTTTGTAGAGCCCAGATTTGAGTATATCTTGTGATACAGTTACAACATGTACTAATTTAATGATTTTTTGCAAACAAGGATCTACAGCTTCAAATCTGCTGTTTGATGCTTGGTGACCCCTATGAAGCAGTCTCATCCTGATTCTCTCATGTTTCAGAGGGATGATGTGATCGAGGCAAGGATTCAGGGGAACTCTATGCCTCCCACTTATTAATGACGGTCTTTATAGTATTGATAGCCTTAATCTCTTCCCTTTCACAGTTTTTACAAAGAGTTTTTGAAAGGTCTTTGTTGCCCATTGTCTCTACTTTGAGATTCACTGCCTTATAAAGAAGGCTGATCAGAACAGCTGCCTTTATGCTCGACTAATCACTGTCATAACAGGTTACTACAGGTAAGGGATAATTAGCTTCTTGTGCCATCTGAATCTATATCTGAGTTGATTGACAATGTCTCTGGCTGGGTTTTGACTTTCACATAGCATTACTGATTACCACGTGTAAATCAAGGCAGCAATACTTTTAATTTTGTTTCAATATCAAATTGTAAAATCAGTATATGGTGCTCAGTTCTGTCCAACAGGAGCCCCATATCTTAACACACAATTGTCCCAGTTGGCTATTGTGTAAAATGACATGAGACCAATTTAACAAAAAGATTTTTGTGTGGTGTTCCAACCGGATTTTCTATATTGGATTTGATTTTTGTTTTTACTTTTCGTGTCACCTAGATGTTGCTTTTAGTCAATGTGCAAGTTCTCCTTTGAGCTCTGTTTTTGTCATACTGCCTTGTATCTTCCCGTGTGCCTTATTGAATAAAGCGTCTAAGCTGAGAATCCCCCCAAAAATGACAAAAATGACACAGAGTTGTCTGTTTGTTGCTCTGCCAATGTATAGCACAGCTAGGGACGTCACCATGGGGGATTTCATGGAATTTAGCCTCACAGAACCAACACGCAGTACAACACCATGGAGAATTTCATGGAATTCAGCCTCACACAACAGAGGCACAAAACAACACCCTTACGGACTAAACCACGGGGAGTTTCATGGAATTTAGCCTCACACAACAGAGGCACAAAACAAGATCATCGGGGGCTTCACCAGAAAGATGCAGCACTTGGATGGCATTCACAGCCTGGCAGTGGCAAAGTCATCCTTCCGCTAAGTTGCAGTGTTCCTGCAAAAAATACCTGAGGATCAAGCCAAAATGTGCATAGGTAGGGCAGGAGGGGAACAGCCAGTTACACGCTGTTTGGCTGGAGCCCTAGCAGCCTCTGGTGCATGTGCATCGTTCTTCCAGACATAGGGTCAATGTGCTAGGATAACGCCGCAAATATCGGGCTTCCCAAATGATGCACTTGCAAAATGAGGGCCAGTCATCATTGGTCATCAGAGACCACCCTAGATATCTGCAACATCTATTCTGGAGGTTTGATCGCTGGATTCTTCTCATTTTCTGTGGGGGCACAGCGTCTTTCAACTCTCCTCAGCTTTCCTTTAATTCACCTCACAGATCGCATTGCTCTCTGGTCAGGTTTCCGTTCCTGCTCCTCCTTCTTGGAGGCAGCAGCTGAGATCAGAGAAGGATGCAAAGAAAGCGCAGACAGAAGTGTGCTGTACTCTCAACAAATCAGGATATAATCCTGGGACAGGTACCAACCAGCATTAAGCCCAGTGGGAATTACCACTGCTGGGTAAAAGGCACATGTATTAATGGAGATCAGTAGGGAATACATTAGGTCTGATTGTATGCAGGTCTGATTACATTTCATATACATAGCTGATGCTTATATCTAAATTGATGTTTTTTCAAAGGGCAGAGGACAACCACTTGGAGCAATTGGGATCAAGGTCCTTGCTCAAGAGCCCAATGGTGAAATCACTTTGCTGACCCTGGGATGTGAACTAACAACGTTCAGATCACAGGCACACCCACTACGCCAACTACTCCAAAGCCAAGGTCTTCCCTGACCATTTATGCAGTGCAGGGTATGCACTCAACTATGGACATTTGAGAGTCACCGGGCAGCATGTTTTTGGACTGTGGGAGGAAATCAGAGTGACTGCAACATAGAGAACACACACACAGACATAGACATAGACATAGACACAGACACACGCACACACAGACATAGACACAGACAGACACAGACACACACACACACACACACACACACACACGCACACAGACAGACCATAAACACAGACAGACAGACAGACACACACACACACACAGACAGACCATAAACACAGACAGACAGACACACACACAGACATAGACACACACACACACACACACACAAACATAGACCATAGACACAGACAGACAGACAGACAGACAGACACACACACACACACACACACACACACACACACACACACACAGACATACAGACAGACCTGTACTCATATCTTTGTGGGGACCGTCCTTTCATTTCTATGGGTAAACCCTAATTGCAACATGACAACCTTAACCCCTACCCAGCCCTAACCTTAATCATAAGTAACCAAACAAAATGCAAGTCTTTTACTGTTTTACTGATTTTCAGTCCCATCCAAATTAGCTTAGCCATTTATATAATTGGATGTTTTAGTTAGTCTTTCATCTGTCCATATTCTGAAAACATCAGGGTCACAGGGAGTCTGAACCCTCTCGCAGGATGGGGTGCCAAACCAGCACAGGGCACACTCACATCTATCGTGTAACTCCAATTAATCTTACCATGTTTTAGGACTGGGGAGGGGAACCAGAGCACCTGGACAATGTCCCACAACAACCAGGGGAGAACATGCAAACTCCACACACATGGAACCCCACTGGAGACTTGAAGCCAGATCTCAAAGGTGCGAGGCAACAGTGCTAACCACTGCACCACCGGTATTGCTCATTTACTGTATAAATGTTTTCTGTAATGTGTGAGTTATACAGTTAATACAATTAGGACATATGGTACATAATTTGTAATAATGTCAGGAGTTTTTGAAAAGTAACAGAAGAGTTACATGTTACCTTGCTGTTGTCATATATTCAGTTCAGGGGAAGAGAAAGCAGGTCAGTGATATAGCTGCTTCCATTGTACTGCAGCTGACAGTTCATACGCTGGTGGACTTGAAGGCATCTCTATGGAATCGTTTTTGGATGACATTACATAATGTGGCATGTCCTGTCTGTCAAATGTCGATCCTAGTGCCTCATTTCAAAAACACTCATTAACACAAATGAGATTAATCTCTGTGAGCCTCGTCAGTGGAGTAATAGAGACCTTGGTGCACTAGGCACTGAAAACTGCCAGGTTAAGAACAAACGCCTGTTTGTTCCTGCTCAGGCTGGACATGGACAGCCGGACATTGATATTCCAAAGTAAATACTGAAAGAATCTGGGCCTCTCCTCAAAGAAAAATTAATAAAATGAGCAAAAACTGCTCTGATATGCCTGGGTTTGGCAGGATTTAATACCTGCCTTGTCTGTTATTGCATTTGACGAATAAAAAAAGGAAAAATCTTATCAAAAGTAAGGGAGTAGAGTAAAAACAGGGCATTATCTGCGACCAGGGGGGGTTGGAGTACCTCCCCATTGCCAATAGTTGGAAAATGCTGAAATAATCAAATTCTAAAACAGTAAATCTTAGTCTCTTAATAATACTTTGGACAGATGTGTCTCTTGTTCATGTCACTTCTTAATCGGCAAGACACTTCAATAGTTACAAAGGTGTTTGAGTAAAGCTTCTATATTTAAGCCACTTATCTGCTACTTCGGGATGATCTCAGTGCAATAACGCTTCTGGGAAATGGACCCCAGTCCCCCACAGAACATGCTGCCTGTGCAAGGACAACCGACGCTCGGAAACAGACCCATGGGAAGCAACGGTCTAACCCGAGATTTTATTATGTGTTTTGTTTTCATTTTCCATATTAACTAAAATCAAATTTTCTTACTTATTGACTCCCACTATCATGGTGTATTTAATGTCTCACTCATGCTGCCTCCCGTAATTCAATTTATAATGTTTTAGTGTCAAGGGATCCATCCATCCATCCATCTCCCACTTATCCGAGGTCTATGGATAGAAGGATATGAGAGTAATTTTTGTCAAATTGCCTGTGTGTGGAGTGTTGGTGGAGGCTGGATTTGGGTGATTTTTTAGAGAGCTGCACTCTCTTACTGGCCTTGGGTGTGAAGGTGAGGAGGTCATTCCAGGTCGGGGACCCGGCCCCGCATGCCAGGTGTGTGCAGAACTATCTCACTATGCGTACTATGCTGGCCTGCCATTGGTCACCGCCGTGAATTATGGGCTGCAGCGGATTATGAGGCACTAATCTGGGAAACACTAGACAGAGCCGGAGCTTCCAAGGATGAACTGGAGATTAGGGAGAGCACTGATGCGGGACACGCACACAAGCGGTCACAAAGTCGCAAAGAATCCAAGCCTTTGCTATCATTAGCTTTGACCTGAAGAACAGTCTCACTGTCATGACCTCTCCTGAACAGGAATATACAAATGCATTAATGGCAGAGACGCTCAGCCAACACCCTTAAGCGCGGTGATATTTCACACTCCGCAGTTTGCGCACGTTTCCTTTTACAAAGCTGTATATTTACTGGAGAATTCAAGCAAAGGTGAGGATGCCCCTCCTTGAACTTGGGCCTGCAAGCCTCTGTTTATGGATCAAGCTCCACGGTTAGGAAATAGTTTCCACTGCCTTTTTCGATTTGTCAGATACCACTAGAAAGAAAAAGAAAAAACTTTCTGAAGCATTTTCAAGTGGAAGCAAACAGTGGCGGTAATTGAAGTGTGATATGTGGAAATGTAGTGCACCTGGGTAAACTCCATCGCCAGGCACACCTATAAACTCTGTGCACAACACTCCTTATCTATGTTTTTGTTCCGCACTGCCAGTGACGTATTGTCACTGCTTGTCCCCTCGCCCAACTAACCAAACACTGAGCCTTTCCGACTGCTAATTATATACCCCTGATCTGTTTTATGTCTGCCAGATTTTGCACTAAGGCATAGAAGCATGAATATTAACACACACGTTTACTGACATGCTAAATAACCCTCTCACACAAATGCCTGTGATACTCACACGTCCACCAGCTTTCCATTAAGCGGATTATGATGTCCTTTGACTCTGTGGGGATATTGTCTGTTACTCCTTCAGAGAAGGAGGCAAAGGGTAGATATGATCATATAACAGAACCTAACAGTAGGGACAGGTAACCAAATTTGTTATTACAAGATTCCATATGTTACGTTTTAGTTTAACTTTTAAACATTTAATTACAGACATAAGTGTACAGATGGATCTAATAATTGCCACTCCAGTTATAATAGTCTTATGACATATTGCAATGCCTGTATATACTGACAATGCAGTGCAACTGCAACAGCAATAAAAATTTTAGGACTTCAGAAGATGCAGGGCACACAAAAAAACCTTTGAAAACCAACCAATACCAATTCTGCTTATTAATTCTGCTCATTAAACTAACCTATTTAGTGGCAATAAGCAATGGTTCAATGAATGCTAGTAGACATTTCATCACCATTTACCTCTCAAACAATATAACAGAAAAAGACTAGGTGCTTTCACACTGAGGTTCCAGAGCCTGGTCCTGGTTTACAAGTCTCTGGACTGTCTCGACTGAGAACTTTTGTACCTTGTAGGAATTTTTGTGTGAACACGACAAAGCTCCCTGGTTCCAGAAAAAAGTTCTGGCAGTGTGAAACCCAGTGTGAAAGTCTGTGTTGATAGCACACAGACAGTGTAGTATTATTGATTACAAATGGGCTTTTATCTAGCTTATTGGTTCATCAGTTGCCAATCAACTAATTAATTCATGTACAAGCAAATATGCATCTGGATATGTACAATAATACAATAAAACAACATAAGAAGCCAGCCCAGAGATAGAGAAATTCCTCATTCGAACATTAAAACCCATTTACACCTGGTTCCTTACCAAGTATGATGGCACTAAGAGCTTGCAGTCAAGACTTATGTGTTGCTAAACCAAACACTATCCTAGGCCTTGTCTCATGCACCTCCACGATAAGCAATCCAATATATGAAAACACTGAAATCATCCAGCAAGAAAAACACACAAGTATCTGCTGTCTCGCTCCAGCTCGGTGATTTTTACCCCCGTCGTTTGTCTCCTTCACCTTCTTTAACAAAGTTAACTCTCTCTTCACGGTTGACTTGCCCAGCTCCAAGGATGGGACTTTAAGTGCTGACTTCAGATTGAGCGTAACAAAGTAAAAGAAAAGGCAGCGAAAGAGGAGAAGAGAAGAGAAAACGGGCTCCGTTTGTGTGTCAATCAAGCAGATCTATCTTGACCCAGTACCCTCCGGCACGCAGAGAAGATGTCCTGAAGGAAGAGCATGAAGAAAAATAAAAAGAAAAGAACAACACTGAGATGGAGAGAAAGGTGAAAATGCCTTACCTGTTTGCAAAGGAAATTTAGCATAGAAAAGCAGGAAAACCCAAAAAGGCAAAAATATCGAGGTATGATAGAAATGGCAGAGAATATGTTAAAGGAGAAGAATAAAATGAAAAATGAAATCAGGAAGGACTGTGAAGGTGTGATGAGCTTTAGAAAAAAGTATTTGGACCTGGAATCCAGCATTGCTCCTGCCTCCTTGCTTATTGGCTGAGGCCTGTGTCAGGGTGGTCTGGACCACCGGATCTCTGGGAGCACTATCAAAACACATGGGCCACTAAGTATGTGAGTCGGAGATGGGTGGTTTTGGTCCATAGACTAGTCAGAAGAGCATGCTTTCAAGAACATGGAAGAACTATCCTGAATTACTGTTGTGTGAAAGAATGGTGGCAGAGATGAATGGTCGTCCACGGGGGAGCCAGCTAAATGAAATGTAAGAAGATATTCGAGGAAGAAAATTGCGGTACTGATTTAGAGCAGGGGTTCTCAAACATTTTGATCAAAGGTTCACAGATTTTTGTTCAAAGTCAGAAGCCCAGAAAAACGATCAATAACAAAACTTTAATGAATTAACAACGACTTTCTATATCAGATATTAATATATAACAATAATGATAACTTAAGGAAAAGACTGGTTTAATGCTCGCTAATCATTTCGACTCTCTGACATTGTGGGGGGGGTACTATGATGGGTTACGTGTGTGTGAAGTTTGTATTTTTGTAATTCAAACCATATTAATTTATAGGGTGCATTATTGGCTGGGTCCACATTAACTTATGGTTTGGTTTTTGGAGAACCCTGATCTAGAGGAACATCTTGCATTTCTGAGACCTGTTTATAACGCTACATTATTTTATTAAAGCGGCACTAGTATGTATTCGAATATTGAACCTTCAGCCTTTTTCATCTTTGGGTAATTCATTAACATCTCCTGTCTTTACTGAAGCTGTTCTGAAAGAAAACAGTTCATAACTAGACAGCGTATGGGAAGACATGATCACTGAGCTGGAATGTGACTGCGCAGACTGGATTTTTCATTCACAAACACTTTGGTGAAGGGAGCACCATTAACAGCAGACAGTCACTACTGGTTAGCCCTCATATTAACTTGTACTTGTAAATAATTATCACACCACGTCAAAGAGTGTTCTTCACTTTTTCTGAAGGCAACGTTCAGGAGTTGCATTGGTTAAAATAAGTGAGTCCAGCCAATCTAATCAGGGATCCCTTCCTTATCTGTCGCAGGTCAGTCATGATACTTCACCAGCATCTCTGCTTCACTACGGCACATTCTCATGTTGCTGTCATCATCTATGTTACATTACAAGTTACCTTCTATGATCTGGAAGGTCACTGATAGTGTCTAGCCAAGTTACTCTTTAACTGTGTTTTCCATTAAACCCCAGACTGTCCTAAATGCATTCAGTTTCATCCCAATAAAGAAAATTGCACTGGTGAAATAATAATGGAGAGCCTAGGACCGTTTCATAGAGACAAAGAATGATTTATACCTCATTCAGCCACTTCCACTTTGCTTCCCATTGTCTGACCTATGACCCCTGACCCTTAACCTGCCTATTGTCGACCAATCAGGTGACAGCTAGGACTCCACGAGGGGACAGGGTTTTTACAGCCTGTGTTCACACCAGGAGACCTCCCCACACATTGTATGCTGCAACAAAAGTAAAACACCAATCATGACCCCTGTGTGCATCATGTCCGCCCCTTACCCCGCCTCGCCCATCGTAACTCAAAGCATCACCACATGCCTCCCTGCCTTCTCCTTCATGAACTGTCTCCATACTCTCAATCTCTGCTCAGTTTAAATTCAGGGGACTCCATTGGCATGATAGATGGACGTCTACATCGGCCCTGAGGCTTTTCTATTAAACCCTGCCTGCAGAGACCAAAAATCAAAGGAAGTAGGAGATGGTAAGTACCAGAGTATGTTAGCTAGTGTTATTTACTGAAGAAAAGTTGTACTGAAAGTGACTCATATAGTTGTGGATCACACCTATTAATACCAATGAATGCTCACTAATGTAGGTCAGGTTAATTATTTTGTGTAAATATTAGATAGCAGTAACTTAGAGGGGCAGGTCATTAACCATTATCGCTCCTGATTTCCATACTTGCTAAACACGGGAAGGCAGGTGCCTCACTGTCGTGGACATCAGTCTGCTTTAGCTCACATTGGATGGCTGCACTGCACCATGAACCACTGGGTCCTTTTTCATGCAAAGTACGTTTAGCAAACGCTTAGGGATTAGGCAGTGAAGCACATACATGCAGGCCACAAGCGTGCACAAAATGGGGCCTTTCCCCATCTCAGTCAGGCCTCATGGAATGTTCCGGAAAAAAGACCCCAACACCCTTCCATGTGTGGTTGTGTCTGTCATACCAGTCCTTGGCAGGAGAATCTCTCTTCGGATTAGTAAGGCCACATTTTTGGGATTTAATGGGACTTGAAGTTGCTTTGTCTTGCTATCTTACACCCTGCTGAATAAAAGTACAACAGCCCCTCTCAATGATAGATAGCAACCGTCTGTGATGGATGTGGCTACATGAAACAAAAATGTGGCGTGAATAAAACAGCCAGCTGGCCTCTGAGCTGCCCACATGTGCTCAGTGTCACCCTGTTACCATGCTGGGTTGTTTGTTTGTCCTCCCTGAACTGGCAGGATCAAACGGACAGTATCATATTAGACGACCCCAGCAGTCCCCGCAGATGGCAAAGCAATGATCCTACAGAGGGGAAACAGGCAGTCCTCGGGTTAAGAACGTCCAGCTTACAGACGTCCCGTACTTACGAACAGACTGCCATAAAGCCTGCTGTATTCAAATTTGGGTTAAATATGATGGTTTGTAATAAGGAACGCACAAACTACTTCGTGATCCTCATGACAGCATTGCGCAGCTTGAGAGGTTCGTTGGCCGGAGGCATAGTACAGTACCATATGTAGTTACTTTTATGAGTATGACTGCATTATTATTATAGTACAGTACCATATGTAGTTACTTTTATGAGTATGACTGCATTATTATTATAGTACAGTACCATATGTAGTTAC
>JAODKF010000103.1:4623870-4636378 GCA_026779585.1 Mormyrus proboscirostris
TAACATGTCTTTTACCGTGATGGGTTTTGGGTAATACAAGATAGCCGACCGATGCGCCGGGGAGGCCACCCCCCCCCCCCCCCCAGACAGTCCACATTTTTGCTCACACCCAGCTTCCAACACACTTGTTTGTTTGGTTCACATGTGCTGGTCTGGGCTGACAAATGCTGCTCTAATGTGTTACATTCTAATGCAGCCCCTGTTCATTACATTGTAGCACTTTATTGTTTGTTCTTGTTTGTTTGGTTGATCTGTGGTGGTCTGCGCTGAGAAACGCTGCTCTAATATATTGTATTCTAATGCAGCCCCTGTTCATTACATTGTAGCACATTTCCACTCAGCTGAGGATGGACACTCTGCTCACATACAAGATGTGTTTAGTTACCATAGAAAACAAAGGGGAATATAGACACTCAGCCAAGCACACACATAAAAGCGGCAACGGCCTTTCCACACACGCACACAGATATAAATTTGCTTTGCATGTTGTTCTAAGAGTCTAGCTGTTCCTCCATTAGGTGAATATAGAGGAGGTTGACAGGCCGTGACCTGAAATATGAAACAGGAGGGATTTCCCCCAATCATGAGCCTCTGCGCTCATTCACCGCAGCCAGAGAGAGTGGCTGTTATCCTCCCAGGTATTTATTTAATAGATGTTTTCTCTAAAGCAACACAGACGTGCAGAGGTCGGATAGCTAGCGAGGGCCCAGGGTTGAGCTAATAACCATCCTCAAGAGCCCCGTGGTGATATGATCATGCTGCTGGCTGAGGGATTCGAATCTACAACATTCTGGACATGGGCACAGATCCTTAATATGCTGAATTACACCCTGTTCGTGCACATCTCCCACCCCAAGAAAATGCAGACAGTGATCTCAGCCTGGGGCTTATTGTCTTGGCAGAACCATCTATGGTACCTGAGATACTGGAATATATTTTGCAGAAATGAAAAGCTAGCTGTAATTTTCTTTTAAGAGACTTTTCTATGTTCATTATTATTATTAGGTGCCGAGAAGTTGACGTCAACTCTTGGAAACTGCTGAGGTGGCACTGCTCCAGAACCTTCTGTCTTCTGTTCGAGTCTTCACCCGTGTTCATACCACATGTTATTCCAAAATTATATTATCTTATAAATCATTTTTTTCTGAAAGGGACAGCATGTGGCTGGGGAGGGTACGATTTACCGATGCTTCTTTTTTGCCTGATACGGCCTTGTGAACTCTTCACATCTGTGTAGTGGTGCCAGGTGTCCTTGTGGTACCTCTGCTTAGTCTCCTCTATGACATCATTTCCTGTGCCAACAGAAAAATAGCAGGGAATCGTCATGTGACTTCACTACAGAGAACACTAGCAAAAATACACAGTCCTAAACACCGCATAAGTAAAGTCTGTTTATAACTTTATAATGTTTTGAACTTTTAGCCATTGCAAACAACACTGGCGGCAACAAACATTTTGGTGCAGTAGAAACCTGAAAGAATTAAGACGGTTCATCAAGCTAAAGTTAATTCCAACTTCATTCCCTTCATAAACTCTCTCTCTCCCTCTTCACCTTCAAAGTGTGCTTAAATCCCCAAACTATCTACAGAAGACCACACAGTAATGAGACTGCTATGTTCTAGCAATGCAAACAGGTCAGTAATGCATCCATAAACCGCAAGAGATATGATCCCTGTTGGGATGACTGGAACCAGTACTGGATTATTTACATTCCCAGTTATTCCTCATCAAGGGCTTCGTTTCCCACCAACTGATGCGACAGATTCTAAAACTGATTTCTAATTGAACTCCTAGGAGTAATTAAACATGAATAACGTATTCGTAACGTATACACGTGAACAGCATATTCATAAATTCCACATTGGTGGATTTTCCCAGCAAGTCGGACATGGATTCCCCAAAAGTTGCTACAGTGTCCATGCAGCTCTCCCAGAATCCCCAGCCCTCGGTGAATGTAATGGTGTATTATCGCCACGGCGACTCAACATTCACTGTCCATTCCAGCATGCCCGTCTGTCACGCGATGGTGAACGTCGACCGTATCGTAAAACCTTTATACTCTGGTGACAGCTGTTTCGTTCCCATCTGCACACATGCCCTTGCAAGGTGTTAATTCTCCTGTTTGTTTTGGACGCCACAGTTCCGGGCCGATTTCACCCCGACCAAATATAGTCCCTGACGTTACTGTGGACAGAAGGGGAGTTTCCATTCCTAGCCATTCGCCTGTCAGTCAGCGGACTCTGATCCTCAGAAAGGACGAACGTGACAACTGGAGGCTACACGTCTGACCCCACAGGCCGGAATGTGCCCCAGTATGAGACTACTTGACTAACGCTTTTAATTCCATGGCATGCTGAGGGACCCGCCAATGAGACTGAGCACACCCACACACACACACACACACACACACACACACAGCACCATAACCATAGCCACCTGCAAGCATTCAGACACAAACAAGCCACAAGGCCTACAAACAGACATCAGCGTTGTCTAATCGACAAACACACATTGCAAACGTAGAACTAAGCGTGCAAACACTCGGTTGCCCCTACAGTGACAGCTGCCACCCCTCTTGAAACATTGCCCCTCCCCCCCCCACCAATAACCCACCAAAAAAAAATGCACAATCACTCACAATAACTATACACAGATAAGCCACTTTGAAATCAGATCAAAGCTGGGAATCTGTAATGAATCGATTCTTTGTGATGACAAAGGAACCTTTTAGTAATGCTGTCCTACAAGGCAAAAAAAGTATTGTCTTCTGAAGAGTCGTTAACAAGCGCCAAAATAAACCCCATCTGATTAGCCGCTGGAAAATTCCAAAGCTTCTCTCATTAGCCTTGCTCCTTGAAGACCCTATATACTGATGTTTATACCGCACAACAACCTTAGTGATCCCACAACTCTCACGGCCTCACCCTGAGCACTACATCCAACACACTACACCAGAGACCATGGCCCACGCTGAAACGCAGCCCTTAGAAGCCAAATCTGCATTGTCAGACTAATACGTTGCAAAATAATGGCCCGATCCAAGTCGGTCGGCAGTCTGGTTCGGAGAGCCGCTCCCGGCTTCTGAATGAGTGCTCTGAGCCGAGACTGGACCAGGACAATGACCCTGACCTGGCTGGCTCCAGCAGCTCTTTCTCCTACGGTTAGCGCCAGAGCATCTGACCGCTCCTTCCCACAGACAGGACCCTGTCCCAGGCCCCTGATCTGCAGCCCATCTCTGCTCTGCTCCTGCATGCGCTGGCTTAAGGTCGGGTTCCTTTAATACTAAATCCATCGCTGGTCTGCTAAGGTGGACAAGAAGGAGGAAACACATCTACACCCACTGCTGACTAGCTAATGGACACTTTCCTAACACGCCCCAAACTGCAGCATACTATACTTTTTCACTGTTACCCTGGATTCTTTCCTCTTACATTGAGTAGTTACTGATGATTTAACTATTTAGTCTCGGGAAAAGGGATCAAATAAAGGTTTCATACGAGTATCTACCTACTCAAAGATTAGACGTTTAAGGATGACATGTGCTGGAGGTACACTGGCAAACAGCATGCAACAGTGCAGCATAAAATCACACGTATAACAGGGGTGCTTTGTTTTATGGGTAGGGATGTTGTATATCTGTAAGTCAGACAGGTATGAAAGGTTAAACTTTATATAATTTTGAAGGGCTGGCACTGGTAATCATGTCACCTGACTTATTTACGCGTCTGCAATAAGTGGGGATCCTGTTAGCACAGAAAACATTCCTACGTTTAATCCCACAGCCAGTACCTCTTCCCGTGCTCAGCGCAACACCTCAATGGGACAGAAAAGTGCTGCTTTTAAAAACTCATTTGCTGTGCATCACGGACACAAAAGCGGAACTGCTTTCATCTGACATGCAGGAATTTCTGCATGAATAATACATAACCACACGCCGGCCGTCATGGCAGGAATGACAGCAGTATAATGAAGTTAGCCACTTGACCTCTTAAGCGCTGCCTATTAGATCCAGTAATTTGCATCTCAATGATGGCTGTAAATAGCACACCAGTGCAACTCACATTTCAAGTCGAGTGATCATATGAGTGATTGCATATTTTATCATTATTGGCCATGTTATCAAAATTCCCATCGATGCTAGGTCGGTTACGACGTGTGCAGAGTACAGTATGATGGCTACACAAGATTTCAGTTCTGGCAGCCTCTCACCTATGCATGTAAGGTAATCACTTTGAAAGGAATTCGGCCGTATAACAAACAGGGTGAGCATTTATGGAAGTCCGAACCTTCATTAGCCAAGTCGTACTCTTTATTTACTAATAATCACCAAATACTGTTTTTACTGATGAGCCAATGCCCCAGGTAGCACCTGGAAATCAGCTCACACCCATTGCATGTGAGCTGGACAAACACTGAAGACACAGATGAACTGGCTGATAAGCCAGCAACCCGCCGTCAATGTGCCTGGGGGCCGCTCTGTGTCGGGGCCACAACACAGCAACAGTTAGTGAAGCACATGCAAGAGTCTGTTAGGGTGATTTCTTTATAAAGGATGTAATAAAAATCATTAACTGAGAAATGTTAATTGTGCTGTCGACCTGGGTGCCAAATAAAACTTAAGTATGTTTTATATCGACCTACACAAATGCATAAATCGCATAAATTCATTAGAAGTGTTTTGGAGAGAAGCTCAGTGGAAACAGTTAGAATTAAGGGCAGGAATTTACCTACGGAATGGATTTCAAGGAGCCGCTGGAGGTCGCTGATGCTCCGGATTTCGCTACGGGACAGTTTCTCTATAAGGTCCCGAGGAATCGGAGAATTCTTCATGCAGAAAAAATCAGAAAGTAAATTTCAGGGGAAAAATAATCATGGAAGATTTTGCATATATACATTACATATTTATTTATTTATTCATTATTATTATTATTATTATATAGGGCTACGGTACAGCAACCATTGACGAAGCAATGAATCTCTGCAATCATTAAAATAAGGTAAATTATACATTTCCAGTTATTTAAAATGGCACCTAAATACAAATCAAATGACACAATCAACGACAACGTCCATGCATTATTATTAGTGACCCTGAATAGGTCTGCATAAAACAGAAATCCTTCAAAAATATTTTCGGAAATTTCTTTCATCATAACAACAATAAATAAATATTATTTGTTATATTTTATACCGACAGTTACCAAATGTATTTACAGCTGTATCCATGTATAAAGTCGAAGACTTTCGTTTATAATAGAGGGAGTCAAGATAACCGTACTTTAGCTCGGGACTTTATTGGGAGTTTAACCCGCAACAAGTCCGTGTGTCCTTATTTAACACGCTGCCAAATGCGCCGCTTCACGCAGATTCATATCACGCAGAACCATATAACGCAGTGAGTTCGGATATCTCGCCGTAGGTGGAAAATATAGCCTACATTTAAACTAAAAAGAGTTGTCTGTAAAGCAATATGTGCATATCTTCAAGCAGTATAGTCACAACTGGGCTCCATCACAAACAAAATAAAACGTGCTAAGCATTAAAATCAAGTTTAGACATTTGAAAACGTGATATTTTACCTCCTTGGCGGCACACGGCACGCACAGCGAGCAGACGAGGAAGCAGTACAGTGCGGTTCCCATCGCTCACTAATCCCGTTTCCCCCAGACCAAGAAAAAAGTGACCTTGTAGGAGCCGAAAAATTGCTCCTAGTCGCAAGGAATTCAGTACCATTTCTCAGTAACACAGCCCGAGCCGCAAGCCTCCACAACGCATGGCGGACTTAGGAGCATCTTCACTGAAATTCAGGTGCAAGTTTCTTTAGTGTCTCACACCGGCTACATAAAGACCTGCGCACGCCTTTTGCTCACGTCCTTGTATCTTTGATGGGCGTTTAACTGGAGGTAGAACAACATGGTTATTTCTATTTAATTGTTGAAAAAAAAAAACGGGCTACTGGAAAAGTTCGGCGGCAAAGCGTTATAAGTAAAACACGATCCCATATGTTTACCGATAGGCCTATATGTATAGTACGTTTGTATAAATACAATATTTTTTACAAAATTCAAAAGAAACCAGTAATGCTGTAGCTTAAGTAGTATTAAAAATCAAAAAAATCTAACGCAATGCAATATATAATCCAATTTTGTTGTCCAAAAAAGAAAATTCCAGATTTTTTCCCCTTTATCCCTCTGTTCGGCTAGTAAAGTGATTCGCGAAAGTTCCGATGGCTCGTTGGGTTCCGCAGTGAGACCGAACGCTGGTCAGAGGCGCAGTGCAGCTATGCTGCGCTCCAGTTGCGCCTCCTTCCGATTCGCGTTCACGATCCTCTCAGCCTCGCCCGCAATCTGGTTGGCTGGCCAGACCTTAGATGTTATAAAAAGTAACAGCAACCTATGCATATCCATCCATATTACATAAACATATACTACAACTATTCGTATGAATATGCTTTATGAAATTTGCATGTATTGATGCCTTCATAACGCAGTAAAAAGCATCTATATAATTCATATATTGACCTTTATAGTGCATTATGAAGGCATCTATAGTGCATTATAGATGACAGCTTCAAGTGAAGTGTTACCGTATTCATGATTCACTGCCTCTCATAGGTACAATATTTGTAATATTCTTGTTAATTTTCAGAACTGAGAGCTAACTTCACCCTCATTTAAGAGCCTCACACCTCCAGAAAATAGGGATTTAAATCTTGCCTCTGCCCTGTTTGAGGAGTTTTTGAGAAGCCTGTAACTCTGTGTCACACTCCAAAGATATTCCTTTAAGTTAATTTACGTCGGTAAATTTTTTGTAACGTGTGCGAGCATTTGTCCTGCAAAGGACTGACGTCTCGTCCACGGTGTAGCCCAGCCTTGTGCCCTGGGTGGGCTCTTGGCTCCCTGTGACCTGGACCAGGTGACGCCTATGCAGGATCGGTGGGTATTATGGTTCCCTATGAGAACCAGTTTAATGTTGTCTGCACAGCTCCCCTTTCAGGGATCGGAATTGTATTTGCCTGAAAGGTGACTTTAACTAGCAGGAACAGCTGTTACCCAAGCTCAGTGGACCGTTTGTAATCATTATTGATCAAATATTTGTACAATATTGTATACTGTGATTTTTTTTAATAAATTTTAAACAGAAGGATAAAAAGGTTAGAAGTTTAGGCAATAACTACAGTCCCACTTAAATATCTTTTTTAGGGGAAAATCAGTAATTTTTTTAAAGCTACAAGAGCTGTTCCCTTTCTGCGATTTTAGTCCGCATTCCCTGAAAGCAGAAAGCGTGTGGTATCACCCACACTGACTGATCCCACCTCACATCTCTCTTTCAGCAGAATAGAAGCTGAGCATTTTTTAAACATACTGCACGATAAGGACATTTTTTTGCCCGAGGTGTATAAATATGGCCGGCTGAAACATGCTCACGGTCGGCAGCCAGCCCGACTGATTCGTGGAAGGCGTCCAAAGTCATTCCGCGGCTCCTGTCACCCTTCAGCGAGTTTATATTCTGGTGATGTCGGGATATGGAGCTGAAGGGCAGCACGAACTGCAGAGGGAGCGGCTGGAGAGCAGGACGCACGACTGGATGATGGCCAGCTCAGGTCCCGGGAGAGGAAGCTCCACTGAGACAGGGACGGAATATAAACCCGAACAGAAGTGCATCGCGTAGTAAGTGGGGTGAAATGTGGATCATCAACTAACAAAAATGGCCCAACTGGACGTCCAAGTGTCTGCAGCTGGAGCAGCATTTGGTGTTTTTTTTGTCTTATACTCTTGTGAAAATTCACTGCTTTTTCCTGGTCTGTGATATATCCAGGCAATAGGCTTCCTTTTCCAAAAGAAGGTTAATTCCAAAGTTAATCATTTATTAGAATGTACTCATGTGGTAAATATGCGGCGAAAAATAAAAAGTCTTTTTTGGCTTTGGTTAAAAACAAGTTGGCTATCACCCATCCATCCATCCATCCATCCATCCTAAATTGACCTGGGATATACGGGAGAACCACACTACTCAGAGAAAATGTATTAATTCTTTAGACTGACACCAGTTTGTCATTTTCATTTGTAGGTGTTTCTAATGGGTAACTGGCAGCACATTCTCAGTAAATTTAGAGATAAAGAACGACAGGCTGAAGATACTATGGCTGCCAATATGACGAAAATGTCATGGAGAAAATCCTCAAAGGGTTAGCAGATGACAAAAGGGGAGGTTCAGGACATAAAGTAATAAAACCTACTTTGTTAACGATTTGGGGCATCTGCTAATAAAGGCATTCAGAGGACAGTTGAAGGAGGTTTGTGTGTATTTTTCTTACAGCCATTAACTTCATCCCATCTTGGCATGGGGGGGGGGGTCACTTTGCACTCTCTGTCAGACCTAAGGCCAGACTCACCCGGATCCTGTCCCAGTCCTTATTGGCACAAGGGAAAGCCTGTGACTAGTGAGCTGAGATCAGGTTGGAAAGGATTTAGGTGACATTTGAGGTGGGAGATAGTGTGTCAGTGTGTGTGTGCGCGTGTGTGTGCGTGTGTCTGTGTGTGTGCGTGTGTGTGTGTGTGTGTATTATAGGAATACTCCAGTGCTTGTCTGCGCTATGCTGGTGTTTTCCCAAAACTTTGGATGTTTGGGTTTGTGAATGCTGTCCATTCTCATGGTGTGCGGTTGGAGTATCAGATGTTTGGGTTTTATGGAAAGAAGATAGATCTATTAGGAAGCTAGATCAGACACATCTAGTCATTCACAGAGGACCACAGCAACGTGGGCCAGCAGAGGAACGGATCAGATCTTAGGGCTGCTTTATTCACCTTCACAGAGGCTCAAGTATTTTTTGGAGCCTGAAATGGACCCCCCAAGACAGGTTCTTCTGAAGCACTGGGCGGCTGGGGAGTAGGATGGTGACGAGATGGGAGAGTAAGTGGTCCTCAGCATCTGGACTCTGGGCTTTTATTCAGTAAAGTATTCTTGTGACCTAAAGATTGGACGATCAGGTCCCGTCGCAGTTACAACAGGCTCCTTGGCCAGAAGAGACACACAAGCGAGGCAGGTAACACCAAACAAGAACACAGCTGCCAAGAAGCCAACAAAGGTACAAGGACCGCTAGGCCAAGCTTCCGATAATAGACCAGAAACGAACGCAACATTGCTTGATACCTCGTATCAGAAATGCTATACTTGAATAACACACATGAGATAATTTAGCAAGAGTCCAAGTCTAAGTGCAACGTACAACAAAGCATGTCCAGTAGACTTGTCAATGGAGCAAGTCAACGGTAGAAAGGAAGCCAGTGATGGTCAGTAGCTGGGGATCAGCTTAATTTGGAGGCAAATGTTCTTCTTACTATAATCTGTATTATATTATTAGTTACAGCTATATAGGGCTTGGGATAAGATGAATGAAGCCTGAATTTCTCTCGTCTTTTGCACAAATCCCTTTCATTTTCTTTCATCATCTTTCTCTGGCCCCATCATTTAATCTGATGCTTGGTCACCTGTGACCTCATGCTCTCAATGACCTTTGACACCCCCCCCCCCCCAGGATGTTTTAAAGCAGAAGGAAAAGGCAAAAAAAAGGACAGAAATCCCTCAAGTTTTGAATGCTCTGGCCCATCTCCTTTATGTGCTGTAGTAGAATGGCAGGTTAGTAAATCAGCCATCCCACTAGGATCTCTGAGTCACAGCTTGGGCAATTAGTAGTTGTGGGAATGGGCACATTTCTGGCAGCGAGTAAAGGAAGCTTGGTTGTCAATTGAGACCCCTTTGGAAAATACCCCCCACCAAACTTGGACCTTGACGGGTGACTCCACAGGCAGCCAGCCATTTAATTAGCCTCGTTACTGGGTTTGTGTTTCAGTCTATGGGCAGAAGCAATGTCTATGGGAAAAAGCACTGAACGGGAAAGTAGAGGGAATGATTGTGTGTGTGTGTGTGTGTGTGTGTGTGTGTTGGGACTGCTGGCTGCTTCACTGTGACAGCGCTAAATTCTCGCAGAACAAAAACGTTTTTTTCTCGCAGTTAGCCTCTCTTTTGACATCATGACATGAGACAGATATCTTGCGGTGGTTTTCATGTGATTATGGAGCGGTTAAAGAAAGGCTTTCGCATTACAGAGGATTCAGTTACACTCAGAGAGCCCAAGCCTTTGTTATCATCCCTGTACTGACATAAAATGCTCTTCTGTGCTCTATGACAAACCTCTGGCTTGGCCATGGACCCCGAAAGAGTAGGAACAGGCCAGGCCAGACCGGCCCTTTTACATGGATGGACTACAGTAAACTGAAGACTTTGGAATGGGGTTCTGCTGCTGGCCTAAAGATTATTGGATACAGCTGAGTTTGTGTGTGTGGATTAGGTTTATTACTGTACTTTGTAGAGACCAAATGTCCCCCACAATGTAATAAAAAACTGGTACTTTGACGTTGTGGGGACCATTCTTCAGGTCCCCACAAACATCTGTGAATGCAATCAAAGAAAAAAAAATGCCAAAAGTCTTGTATTTTGTTTGGTTACTTATGGTTAAGGTTAGGGCTGGGTAGGTGTTAAGGTCGTCATGTTGGGATTCGAGTTCTCCCCATAGAAGCGAATGGAGAGTCCCCACAAAGTTATAATCACAAACCTGTGCGTGTGGGTGGTTTTGGGAGTGGTCCACAAATTCCGTCCTTTGGACATGGTGGGATTTTGGACCTGGGTCAAGTCTCTGGCCTCTCGAGCTGCACAGCCAGGAAGGATCTGGAAATCCAGCATTTTAAGGGATCAAATCAGATGGTTAAGGTACTTTATTCGGACAAAGTGACACAACATTGAGCTTGTGACTAAGCATTAGTGAATGAGAGTGTATGATAACTGGGTTAAGACCAGTGGGTGTGTATGCATGCAGGTGAATGTTGCTGGTTTCTGTCTTGGGGGGGACAAGCTGTTGTACATTTGATCAGATGCTTAAATCATGTGGTTCCAGGAAAGTAATGAACTGTACTAATTCTCTGCAAAAATGGCCTCTCAAATTTAAGATTTATCTGCCAGTGCAGTAGGAAAATTGTACTTGATAAGATTTCCTAAAATAAGACAAAATCCCTAAATGCAAGCAAATTAATCTTATTCATAAGATGTGTTTTTAGTTTATTAATGAAATTAGAATTTTGTTTAAATATAAGAAATGATACTTGCATAGATTTTCACTCAGCTGTCTTCAGTATTTCTCCTGATGCCAGACTGAGGGTGTCGGAAACTCCCAGATGAGCCTAGATGAGCTTGATCTGGTCTGATCAACCTGACACTGGTTTCAGCGTCCTGTCCCCTGACCTCCTACCATTGTGGCCCCTGAATTTGTCTTGGGAAATGGACTCGGGGTGGTGGTGGAGGCGGAGCCACGGGAAATTGGTGCACAATATCAAGTTGGTCGGACGGCATATACCATTTTTTTTTCATCTAATTTTCTGGTGCACAGGGATTATTTTCTGTTCACTGAGACTTGAAAGACTCAATACTCCATATCTGGGCTTATAACATTTAACAGTAGAAGCTATGATGCAGAAATAACACATTTGTCTGCATGGTCTAGAAACAAACACGTTTCCAGAACTGCGGCTATGGGCTGCTGCATTTTTGGACACCTCAGGGGCCTGCAAGGCAGATGGACGTTCGTAAACGAAACCCTAGAGCGTTTTGTGACTAGTTGGTTAAAACAGAATACATTTCTGAATTAGAGAAACCACAATCGTGGCTCTGGAACAAAGTAACTAACTGATTTTAATGCTGCATCACATTTAGTCTGTACAATGGGTTTCGTTTGTTACTTGGTCGGCATGACATCAGGAGACTTGGTTTTCAAAGCAAGTCTCTTTCCTTGTCTTTTTAACATGACGGTTAAACAAACTTCCCCATGCTGAACTAGGGCCAGTAAACGACAGGCGACAGGCTTATTGTGGCATCAGCCCTCCTCTGTAAGGACTTGTTTGTTCAGTGCTGGGAAGAAAGAGTAAATAATTCCAATGCTGTTACATATTTGCTGCTCCAATTACATAATAAAGTGATGCCGGTGGGTGACCCTCTCTTTGTCCAAATCTACCTGCAGCAAATAATTAGAATTATGTTTCTGTTCATCACCTAACACAACCACAAATGGCAGACACTGTTCAGAGCATCACAGGGTGACGTAACAGGATCGCTGTTTGTTTCTGTGTAATTTCTCCAAAGTCTGCATTTGTAGTGCAAAGGAGTTCCTATGGATACTCTTTGTGTGTGTGTGTGTGTGTGTGTGTGTGTGTGTGTGTATGTGTGTCCTTTCCTAGGATCAGCCTGTATGAGTGTGAATCTGAGTAGCTGGCTCTATGTCAGGGACCATGCATCTGCAACATAAATGTTTCCATTTGATGCGTTGATCCAGATTAGGCTGATGCTTATCTCTAGCCCAATATATCTGCATTTCTTCTGCTGGCTGGTTTTGATCCAGCCTTGGCACAGACATAAAGGCGATGCTGAAGAGGTGGCTGGGGGGCGGCTGGGGGCGGGG
>JAODKF010000103.1:4636491-4646854 GCA_026779585.1 Mormyrus proboscirostris
CCCCCCCCCCCCCCCCCCCACAATCGCAGGCGACCATGTTGGTCACAGGCTAAGATCATTAACCCTTACATATAACTTCTGTTTTTGTGTTCACATACATGTCACAACTGTGCAGGTAGGGATCCTACACATTTTTCCGTGGGTGCAATTTTTTAAAGATGGACTCCATTGAGTCCAGGATTTCCGTGTGACTCGGGCTACTGTCATACATAATGAACCCGTAAAATGGGAGGATGAACCTTCCACCGCGCCCCCCCCTCACCCCGCAGGACACTGCAGATGTGCTTATGCGCGTGTGTATCTCTGTCTGTGCCTGTCTCGCTTTTACAGATGAAATCAGTGTGAGTCACACCTATTATGCTTTTTGAAGAATAAAAAGTGCTTCAAGGAGTATCCTCCAGTCATGAGGGAGGCCTGGCTTCACCAAGAACTTCTCGACGCGCTGAAACAGCCTGAATCTCAACCTGAAGTCCTCCTCCAGCTCAGTCGTACATTTGATCAGAAACGTGAACTTCATTCTTCATTGTTGCTTTCAATCCCTAAACACTGTACTTGCGCATAGACCAAGCAATTAAAATGCTAATGACGTCAGAGCATCGCTGGTTTCTTTTGGCATGTTTCTACGAAATTTTCTAATAGAGCCATTTATGAAACTGTAATTGGCAACAAAGCATTTTATATTCTGATGTTGCAAAATACTCGAAACATGTGGGTCGTATATTATATTGTATAATGAATATAATAAGGACAGCGCTCTATGAGTAGCACTCTCGCGTCATGCCTGCAGGGCGGGAGTTCCGAATGCTGCGTCTGCTCTGTGTGTGTGGAGTTTGCTCGCTGCCCCTTAAAGACATGCAGTTAGGCTAATTGGCATCTCCAAATCGTTCACAGGGTATGATTGTGGTTGGAAGATGGATAGATGGAAAGACATAATTAACGTTTTGTTATGCACTGCAGACAGCTGGGTTAGGAAAGAAACTAAATAAAATTAAATAGAACTGAAAGTACTCTACATGTGCGAGCCTGTGCTAAAGTATGTCGGTTTGTGTGTTTTATTTAGTATTTATTCAGTTATACTAGCACTACAACAGGTGGTACTAAGCAGGTCGAAAATGATAGGAAGTTTGGATAGTCTTGTTCGTTAAGTTTCCTGTCAATGAAACACAACAAACATTCCAAACCATACAAATGATGCATGATTTATCGTAAACATGTCACGAAAAAACTTTGGCAATATTCTTCAGTATGTGTGCATAAATTCATAAATGACATATGACATAAATCTAATAGATATCATCAAAAATAACAGATATGCTAATTGTCTCCAACGTGTGTGGATCCAAAAACAAGGAAATTGATGTTTGAGGCTATGAGATGTGCAGGTGCGGTGAATTCCTGCCATTGTTGCTTTGGAGGGGCTGATCTTAACATGTAGCTTCTCCAAGTGAAAAGAGGTGAAGAGGGGAAAAAAGAAAAGCTTGCAGGCAGCAGAGCGGAGAAGGAGAACACTTTGAGATGAACAGACTCGCAGCTCACAAATCTTGTTTCTCATAGTCTGAGAGTCCTTTAGGTGCCTTTTTGGAGATTCCAAGTGGGCTTTCATGTGTCTTTTACAAAGGTTTTTTGTCAGGATTGGCCCCCGCCTTCCTGTATGTCATTTCTCCGTTTGGCCAGCAGGTGTCACTGGCCATTCTATCCCTTTCCCTGTGTTTCTTTAGGTTTGGCTTCCTGTTCCTAGTGTGTTTCCCAGCTCCCTAGGCTGCCACGTGGCTGAATGGCAGTGATGGACAAAATGATGCTTCATGAACCATTTGCTGAATCCATCTAGTTGGGTCAAAAACTACAGCAAATGATTCATGAGAAATCATTTTATCCATCGCTACTGAATGGGTTAATCATGTTGGACATTTTGAGTTTTGCTTTTCCCCCTTGTTTTCATGTCCTTGTATTTTAATATACGGCCTTGTTTTGTATCTTTGTTCTTAATTATCTCTGCATAGGTATCCCTGTAGCACTGTACTTATTCTCTGTAATTCCTGTGTAGCTCCTAGGCCCTAATGTATTGGTTGATTGTAATTACCCACACCTGTCTCTTGTTACTCTAAGTTCCCAGTGTTTGGTTAATTGGCTGGCACCTGTTTCTTATCTACCTTCCTTCCCTGTGTATTGATGTGCTTGCCTGTGTTTTGTTCATATATATATACAATTTTCCTGGCTTGTTAACTGAGGTTTTTAATAAAGTCAATTATTAAGTCATTATTTAGATTGTTTTGCCTGTTTGTGGTGAATTCTAATTACTTTTTTAACCTATTTAAATGTTCATTCAGTTTTACTATAGGGTGACCAGGTAATCCAAGTCAGGGAGGACAGTCTGTGCTAGGACTGGATTTGTAAATTACCATTTCAATTAAAAGGACCTGGATTTCACTTGAGCACTGAGCTCTTGATGTGTGCTGATTGGTCAGTCTCCTATAATCATGCATGTGTCACCAATGCTAATGTGAAACAGCTGGATGAGTCTTTCAGTCAAGGAAACAAACCAGTCAAGCACAAGAAGAGCTGAACCATTTATCCGAGCAGAGGAGCCTTTCAGTTTGAAAGTAGTTTGTAAAACCCGAAGTAGCTCAAAATGTCCTCCCTGACATGGATTATCTGGTCACCCTATTTTACTGTTCAGTTGCTCACTAGAAATATAGTGCTGGTTAGTGCCATGGCGCTAAAAGTGAATGTAACTGTGTTTTGTTCTTCACCTGGTTACTGCTCGGTCTGGCCGGGTCTTATGATGGTCACTATGCTCTTGGGAACCACAGATAGGTGCTTCAGCACAATCTTGTCTTTGACCTCTGTAGGCATTTCCTTTGTCCTCATGGCTTCGGGTTTTACATTGTCAAATGTTTCAGGATTCTTTAATTGTCACATATATAGTTAAACAAAGTACAACACATAGTGAAATGCAATTAAATGCATGTGGGACCATTCTATCCAATCAATTGAATTAACCATACAGTAGGTGGTTAATTAGTAGTAGTATTGCTTTTTGTCATTGTGGAGTATTGAGTGTAGACTGATGATGGAGAAAATGAACGCAACCAATTTTACCATAAGGCTGTGACATCACAAAATGAAGTGAAAAAGTGAAGGGGTCTGAATAATTTCTGAATGTACTGAACGTGCTGTTGAGGAACAGACTAAACAAACGTGTGGTTAGTCTGTGCTTCCAGCGGTTGAGGGGACATGGTTGTGGCCAGTTGGATTAATGGACAGATCCAGGTAGGGGCTTGTTGGTTTGAGGGGGTTATGGTGAGCAGATGAATAGTAAGAACAGTTACATACCAAAAGGTGGAACTTGTGGTGTGATGACTGAAGAAATTGCATTCAGTCAACCAATGGTGAATGTCAGCCATTTGCGTGCACATTCACAGGTGTGTGCGTGACATTCCTCACTGAAGTGAGTGAGAGACTGGTATTAATATATATGATACATATATGATAATAAAAGAAAGATCTGCCCCCGAACAGCGCCACCATGTGGTTGAAATGAGTGTAGTGGATTTTTGAACCAAAAAAAAAACCAACTCAAAATAAGAAACACAGACCCATCTGGTGCTGATCCATACAGCGCTGCCTCACTTTCAAGTCTGGAAGCAAAACTGGAACCAAAATCAGCCTCAGAGCCAAACCTTGCAGGAGAACAGAGCTAACGGCTACCCCACACAGGTTTCTCATTCCATCTCTCCTCATCAGCAGTCAGAAACAAAGATACATAGCTTCCGGCCTTTTGTTTCTTTCCAGTTTTATCTTGTTCACTGATCCTCCTCTGTGCCTGGATCATAAAAACAAAACCTCTCGTCACGCCGTGTTCTCTGAAGCTTGGAAAACCGGCGGTGCATCGCAGATTAACTCTGCATTTCAAGTGGATCTCCTTCCTTTTCCACGGAGATAACCTTTGTGTTTTACGTGCAGGGATATTTATTTTTTTATCACACTCTAATTGCCCAATGGACAGAATGTTCATTCTTTTCCCATTGTTTAATTGTAGATGAGCTGTGAACATGTGGGTTTTATTTCTGAGCGATTCTGCATGCCATATTACTTTACACTTGGTGACAATGTGGGCAGCAGTGTTATATCAGACCTCCAGTGCTGTGACCTTGATCGCTGCCTCTGTGTGTGGAGCTTGCATCTTCTCCTTGTGTCTTACAGTTTCCTTCAGCAGGCCAAAAAGTTAGGTTTGTTGGCATTTCCGTGTTGCCCAGAGTGTGTCTGTGTGCATGAGTGTGTCCCGTGAAACAGACTGGCCTTCAATCCAGGATGTCCCCTTATCTGTGTGTGATAGACTCCAGACCCATTGATTCATTGATCAATGGAACAGATTTAACATGTAAGATTGTTTCAATTTCTTTCTGAGCAATTGAAATGTGTGATCGTAATAAAACAGGTGTGGTTTAATAATATGAAGAGTCCTGGTGCAGGACTGCGGGGAACTCTGTCTAGTGCTGGTATTTCGCAGAGCATTTCATCTTGCATCTGTGTCTGTGAAGGAACTGGCTGACTCTGGCCACTGGCATCCAGGTGAAGTGTATGCCAGGAACACTGTTTACGTCCAGCAGTGCATGTGTCTGTGGGGAGGTGAGCTTTCGCTGAGCCCATCGGGTTTGACTGACCGTGATCCAGCGGCCGGCTGCAAGAGACCAGCTTCTGCTTGGCGAGATTGTGGCGAAAAAATGTCACTGAACCACAGGGCCTTTGGCTTTGGTTTGTGGGGAACCACCACATTTCTAAGGCAATTAAGTCCAGGGCTATAAAACAACACACATGTTTTGTTACTAAACTCAGAGTATTTCTGAATGTGTTATTCAGTTCAATTGAGTATTTTTAATGCTTTATTTTTTTTTGTTCAATTTGCTTAGCAGGGATTTTCAGCTCAGGTGATCTAAAAACTTGGCCTTTTCATCATAAAAAATGGACAGCAAGAGGGCACAGTGGTTAAGAACCTGAACATAACTGAATATTTCTCTATCTGAACTGTATAGGACTGTAGTAATGGCCAAGGATGTCACACTGCAAGCGATGTATTAGCAGTGACTGAGTCCCCTGTCTACCTGAATCAATCCGAATCACTGGCAGATCGAACAAATGATTACAAAGTTAGACTGTTTTCTAACTACTGTCACCTGCTGCTGACCTGCCAGGAGCAGATGCCACAACACATTTCTAGCTTTCCAGGTAATATAAAAAGAAAGTACAAGAGCATTTCTGTTCCAGTGACCTCGTTCTCATATTGCGCGCCTGGGCAGCGGCACTGGGAGCAGCAGTGGGATCGCAGTGCGCTGCCACGTCGGCTGGCATGTGCCTATCATTGATATGTGCACACGCCGTCCTCGCGGAGGAACGTCACTCAGTAAACAATGCATCAAAGATGACGTCTGGATGAGGCCTATGCTTATCTTAGCTCTCCAGCTAGCGACACGCTACATGCAAAAGTCCAAAAGCAGTGTGAGGGTGTTTGTTTCAAAGTTGTCCCTTCAGCTCCTTGCAGGGTTGGGCATTGAGGTCCCCCACGATAGATTGTGCCCTGCCCACTAACCCATCAGCCCACTGGGAAAATGCCCAGTATGCCAGAAGGCCAGTTCAGTTCTGCCTGCATGTGTTTTCAGAAAAATATATTTAGTTTTTAGTTAAACTTTCAACCCCTTGGATAAAGAAGAAATCACTCCGATCAGATCCTTTCGGTGCCTCGGGTTGACCCTCGGCTTGATGCCCAGGGATGCATTTTCCTATCGCTGGTTTCTCAACATGGTATAACTGAGTAAATACAGGCACAGGCCAGAAGCTTTAGGGGGCACAGAAAGCCACGCCCATTGTTGCTTACATGCGCTGGAGACAATTAACTTTCTTCAAGTTTCCTCTTGGGTTTTTTTCTGACCTCAGGTCACTGTTGAGGAGATGGCTGAGGAGAAAATATAGAAGGCCACGCCCCCCCCCCCGCCCCCCATATGACAAGAAGTGGAGTCCACTTGGGTCATCGATGCTGGGGGTTCACAGATGAAGGGGTCCATTAATCATAGCCTTATCAGATCTACAGTCAGTTATCCATTACCTAGATGTCTGCCCACAACATAACTTTAAATTTCCTAAGTACTTGCACTCCATTGCCAGATTTGCTGCACTTTCTTAGAGCAATAAACCACTTAATGTGCACTTAGAGTGAAATGAAGGTTACAATCACAGCAGATTTTACAGTGAAGTGCAGAATCTCGATAGATGTGAGCCACATCTATGAGTTTTGGAGGGCTCAAACAGAGGGGAATTCCACACCAAGGAGGCACGTTTAAGGGCGCCGATGAGCATTTTACCCATGATTCCCCAGTCCTCGTGGGCCAGACTCGCATCCCGCGGACTGACTGGTCGCGGTCACACTGTAGGTCCTGCCTTCCAAATCTGTTTTGAAAGCGGTGCTGTAATTTGCCGGACTATGTTATAATTGGTGCTCCTGTCCCTGTCTGCCTCCTACAAGCTCTCATCACTCCTCTTTTTCACTCTCCCTCACTCTCTCCATCTCAGCTGCTGCAATTTCCGATGCCAGAGCAGTTAATCTGGAGAATTCCTGGCGGGGCTCCCAGGCTGTCAGCTGGTGGCAAGGGTCGCAGACAATCATTTAATGTTTATTTCATGGTAATGCACCCCCCCCACTGACAAAATAAACCACCCCTCCCCCCCAAGTCTGTACATTGATTTACAAATATGCATTTCTTTTCATTTTTTGTTTTTTTTTTATAATTTACCTTTGCGGTTTTGTATTCTGTCAATCAGGATGGCAGTACATGTTCACACACACACACACACACACACACACACACACACACACTTGCACAAACACGTAAAAACAAGTGGGGGGGGTGTGAGACGTGGTGTGTCAGGACACTGAACCCCAGATGGAGGAGGGGGGTCCTTCTGTCTAGGGTCACGAATCAGCCGGCTCCGCCGATGTAATCGTGGCATGGAATTCCATCGTCCTCCATCTCATCTGCTGGAATCACTTCTCCATGTTCCTGCCGCCCGTCCCATGCCAGCTCCCAGCCCGCCGGGCCCCTGCGCTTGGTCCCAAAGCCCCGTACCACTCAGTTTATCCGAGGAAGATGTCTGTTACAAAACAAATTCCTTTACAGAAACAATGAGGCCTGCCAGGTATTACATTACATAGCTGGCAATCTGATCAACTGTGATTCACAGAGATTACAGTTTTACTGTTTGTTCACAGCTGGACTTTGTCATGTTTCCTGGTAAGGACTCCGCTCAAAGGTAAATGGAGGCTCCTCTCCTGGGATTTTATATGGAGTTAAATATAAATCCCTGTTAACTGTATTGGAGTTAAGACTCTAATAGGCCCCTCTGCTCAGAGCAAGCAAGCTCAGTGTGGGGCAGCTGATGAACCTGCTGGCCTTGTGTCAGAAAAATCTGGGTCATCAGTATTGAAAGTCAGTAAAGGACGACGAAATCCAAACTGGAACTTTAATTAAGCGTACATTTTCTTGTGGAAGGTTATAAAATAACGGCTGTGTTTTAGCTGAAAATGGCAACCTGGCAGCCCTGCAGCCCCCCCCCGGCTTTTTCTCTGAGATATACTCCAGCACCCCCCCACAACCCTGACCGAGATAAGTAGCTAGAGGACAGACGCATGGCTGTTTTTGTTTACCACCTAGATGCCGTCAGCCCTCCGTATCAGAATGAGATCTCACCTTGAACCCATCCTGATAATGAACAGCAGTCGTCTCAGATGAGTGAGGTGGTGGATCAGCCCACATGAAGAAGCTCACTGAGTTTGGCAGCCCTACTGAAGGATGTTAAAATACACTATATGGCCAAAGGTATAGGCACACCCCTATAAAAATTTAATTAAGTCACTCCCATTGCTGACACAAGTGTATAATTAAGCAAGTAACCATGCAGTCTCCTACAGCAAACGCTGACAATGGAATGGGCAGAGGTGGACAGTTCAGATCCAGAAAGTAAAAATCCAGACCAAGATTTTGTTTGAACCAACCAGTTGAGTACTCTGTAACTGTGACTCTTTATACTCAACTGGATGGTTGAAACAAAATCTTGGTCTGGATTTTTACTTTCTGGACCTGAAATATCCACCTTTGGTAATGAGTGGTCACACAGAAGAGATTAGTGACTCTTAGCACCATCATGGGACGTCACCTTTCCAATGAATCACGAAATTTCTGCCCTGCTGGAGCTACCAAAGTCAACTGCAGACAATGAGATGGTGAAGTGGAAGAATCTGGGTGCAAGTTCAGGTGTGACGTAGTCGGTGACACAAGTTCACAGACAGGGACCAATAACCCAACATCAATACCCAACCTGAATGGCAGCTAATTCCACCAACAATGTTCCAACATCTAACATCTAAAGCCTTCCCAGAAGACTATAGGCTACTGCAGCAACTAAGGGTTTGTCAACTTCATATTAATACAGTTGGAATGAAATGTTGGACAGGCTGGTGTCCACATACTTTTAGCTGTATAGTGTCATATAGTGTTATAGGATGGAGAAGAAGGGATTCACATTCTGAATGACTGTGAAGAGCGTTGCATCGCCATGTCAGTGACAGTGTGCATGCGGTGCACACCTCGCCCATCGTGGTACCACTTCTGCGAGAAGAAAGAAAAAAGAAAATGCATACCATACCACGATGGCACCCAGACAAGCCACAAGTGAGGGAGATAGACACGCTAGGCTGGTGTTTATCTGGAGTTCGCAGCCATAGCGATTGTTTGCCTGGCCCCACCCACATGCCCCCAGTGGGACTCGCTCCTTTTAAAAGTGAAACAAGAACCTGTATGAAGATCCCCTCCAGCAGCCTGCATTCAAACATATTTACCTATGAAAGAAGAACACTTAAAAGTACTTATATGAACTAAGGGACAAAAAGTGCAGAATTTATCGCATTAAAAGCGATTTGCGAATGATTTTGGGGAAGGGGCGGGGCTTGGCTTTATCTGTCAGCCTTATCGCTGTCAATCTATAGAGTATAAATCGACCATCAAGGATGTAATATGGTAAGTGATCAAACATTGGCATGGTGTTGGCTTGTAACTATAGTAAGAATTTAAGAAGATACTCTTAACAATAGAAACGATTGTCCAAGTAGTTTAGTGACTACCATCTTACCATCCAGCAGTGTCACCTGAGGGGACGCCATTGATGTGGAGGTAAAGGGTGGGGTTTGGTCAGTCTACCCCTCCGAGAAGGTGGCGATGGGTGCTATGGAATGAAGTGCCCACCCCTCTATGAAACAGACCCAGGGGTCTAATAGCCCCTGTAAAGAGGAGGAAGGGTCTGAATTCTCTCCTTGTCTCTCTTTATGAACATCACTGTTATTTTCCTTCTTTTCATTTGGTCAAAGTTTCCGTCAGTTTGTCGGCATGTGAGGGGGTGAGAGGGAGACGCCGGGAGTTTTGTGTTCATGCCAGGTGCTTCTGGCGGAGAAAAAGCTCACCCTGGCCAAGATGGGCACATTCCCCCTTGGAGAAGCACAGCTGCGGGACAGGAGCACGGTCAGCTCGATTGTGTGAAAATGAGCAGCTAGGGAGACCGTGGGCAGGGACTGAAAGAATGTTGAAAAAAACAAGTCAGAGACAAAACTGTCAATAGGGGGCATGGTAGTTAAGAAAAGGAAGCAAGAGTGAAGAGTTACTGGTGTGCATCAGACTGAATGAAAGCTGTTACTGTGGTGTGAAATAATGTAGTGCAGCGAAATTGTAAAAGCTGTCAATATTAGTCAAATAATCACAGCCTCTCTGATACAATCTCTGCCCCCCCCAGTGACCTCCTCGTGAAAATAAGTGACTACAAAGTGACAACACATAAAATACATACATAGTTTTCAGTTCCTCTATATACTACACCAGCAGAATAGTATTCCTGAAATTCAGTCATGGCTTTTGGGTTTTGTGTCATGCCAAGATTTTCAGTGGCCCCATCTGGCCACCCATATGAAAAATATCTGTGGTGTTACTGTGCAGAGAGACCAAACCACCCGGCACACGGTTAGCAAAGCCCAGCTCTAGAGAAGAGGTACATCCTGGGAATTAAAGACAAAAATAAAAATGTGACCTTGTGACGAAATCACACTCCACCCAGCTCGCTGTGGGAGTCTGAATTCTCGTGCCAACTATTCTGTCACGTTTATGTTTTGTTTTGAAATCTGTGCACTGATGTGTACCTTACTGTCCCCATAACTACATACCGACCTGGAGAGATACGGTGCATTCAGAGCCGGGCAAAGGTGCTGTGCCTGTGATTGCAGAGTACAGAGCTGGGCAAAGGTGCTGTGCCTGTGATTGCAGAGTACAGA
>JAODKF010000103.1:4730368-4740422 GCA_026779585.1 Mormyrus proboscirostris
TCTCTGAAACTATCTAGCAACCAGCATGCAGTGTGACAAACTTCCTGGAAACCAGTCCTGTAATCCAGTAACCTGCACTTACAGCATATAGCGATATCTACACTACTGTTCAAAAGTTTGGGGTCACTTAGCAATGTTCTTAATTCCCAAAGAAAAGCAATTTTTGGTCCAGTAAAATAAATAATGTTAATCAGAAATGCAGTGTAAATATTGTTAATGTTGTAAATGACTATTGTAGATGATTTTGAATGTATTTTTTACATTGGTATACAGAGACCCACATCAGCAACCGTCACTCTGGTGCCCCAATGACACGTTGTGTTAGTTAACTGAGAACTGCTCTGCCGATTATAGAAGCAACAAAACTGACCTTCTTTAGATCAGTTGAGTATCTGTAGCATCAGCAAATTGTGGGTTTGATTAAAGACTGAAAATGACCAGAAACAACGAACTTTCTTCTGAAACTCAGTTTGTTCTTGTTTTGAGAAATGAAGGAATGAAGCTTTCTAAGTGACCACAAACATTTGAACAGTAGTGTGTGTATATATATATACACACACACACACACACATATATAAAATGCATGTCACTGCCCTCCCAACAGCGATGGGAGGCTCTACATGTATATTTGCATGTGTCTCTTAGTGTTATTTGCATATGGGGACAAACAGCCCCCTGGGATCATTAATGACAGGTGTGCTTTCCTTCTGAGTGGAGGGGTGGCTAAAAATACTCAGATTGGTTGTACTGGGTAAGCTGTTTATGGGGGGGGGGGGGACTAAAGCAGAGAGGAGTGAGATCTGCCTGAATTTCTGTGTACATTATATTTATGTTTAGTAAACTTTTATAATTGGCAGTGGGCCAGATGACAGTGTTTTAGCGTGTTGTAGAAAAGATAAACCATAAAAAATGTATTGATTTCAGCTTATTGTTTCAGTATATCTGAATACAAAAGTATTGGGACAACTGGCCATTACAGCTGCAGGATCTTTTATAACATCCCATTCTAAATCCGTTGGCACCAATATGGAGTTGGTCCCCCCTTTTCAGCTATAACAGCTGCCACTCTTCTGGGAAGGTTTTCCGCAAGATTTTGGAGTGTGTCTGTGGGAATTTTTGCACATTCATCCAGAAGAGCATTTGTGAGGTCCACTCCATCACACACTTGGCATTGTGCTTGGTGATGTGAGGCTTACCTGCAGCTACTCGGACATGGAAGACCGTTCCATGAAGCTCCCGTGAAAAGTTCTGGTGCTACAGTTAATGACAAGTTACTGAGTCAACAAAACGCTGCCGACTTGGTGACACTATGCGCCTCAGCACTCAGCAACCCTGCTGTGTTATTTTACCTGGTCTGTCACTTCGTAGCTGAGTTTCTAAGGTTCCTAAACGCTTCTACTTTGCAATCATGTCACTCACAGCTGACCATGGAATATATAGCAGGGAAGAAATTCCATTCCAGAAATGACTTATTGTAAAAGTGGCATCGTATGTCGGTACCACATTTTAATTCACCAGCCTTTTCGCAACGACCCTTTCATTCAGAAATGCCTGTAAACCTGACTACATGCCTAGATGTTTCATTTTATACACATGTGGCAGTGGGTCTAAATGAAACACTTGAACTAAGGGATTAAGAGGAGTGTCCCAGTACTTTTGTCCATACAGTGTATGTCCAGGTATGGATTCTGGCATAGGCTCCCTTAGGTTACAGCTTTTTCCCATCAGGGATCAAGCTCAAACATATAAGGGCCCATCTCAGCATTTCATTCTGAAGATTTTACTGAGAGTGTTCAGCTTGGGTCATGTCAGCCTCAGGCCCCCATCCACCACTGTGTCTGTGTACATTTACAGTTACACATGGTGTCAAACTGGCAATGGCTGAAATAATTGTATAATTCACTGTTTTTACATGAAATAAAGATCCAGAAAGGCCCTTCATTAATGAGAAGTAGGTATGGGCCTGGCTGGAATTAAATATATATTATTCACTGATGCATATGTATAAATTGAGAAATCATTGAATCAAAAATTGTGCTCTGGTCTCTTACCTTTTTCCAGGCTTACATACTGAAAATGAATATAGGGAATTATTTTAATTATTAAAATGATAATGATCTGGTACAATCATTTACTTTCAGTATTAAAATTATTTATTCATTCACAATTAAAGCAGATAAACTCTTTCAGGATTTTTTTCAAATAAAAGTGTGTCATCCGTAATAAGCTGAAAAAATATTGGGTGTAATGAAGCGATGAAATCTTACAGGGAGCTGTTTGCTGCTCTTTAAGTTCATCTCCATAAGGGGGCGCCAGAGCTCCTTATGGAGGGTCATACAGACTTCTGTGTTCAGGATGACAGCAGGTTCTAAAGCTTATGGCACTGCAGTGTGTTAGTTGAGAGAAGTTTGACTCTCCATCTGTGACTTTCATAATACAGGTATAATTAGGGAATCCATTCTAGTTTCAGCCCTAAGATTCAGAAAGTTTATGTGAAAGTTTATGTGAAAGTTTAAGTGAATGGAACAAAATCTTGCCATCATATACAACAACAAACACCCCCTTCCCCCCAACCGCCCCAGCGGCACCCACCCCCAACTTCCCAACTTAGTTTAAGGAATTAGTTTTAGACTTTTATTTGAAGTTGCTGCAGGAGGAGGGGTCATAAAAGTTATTGACAGCAAACGTCCACATAATTTTCCCACACACACACATACAAGTAACTGTCGACCGGCTCGTTCGATCCTCTCGGGTGCCACGCCCCCTCATTAACCTCGTGTGAATTCCTGATTGTATTCAGCTGTTTCCTGTTATTTCGATTTGTCCTGTGTTTCCCTAGCTCTGTCATTGGAGTCTCATCTTGTAGGGTTGCCTGTCGTCGTTTCTTTAGTGTTCTTGCTTTCTTTGTCCGTTAAATCCCGAATTCGCCAGTCCTACGCGTCCCTCTCCTGCTTCCCCGTTCAGTGCTCCGCTACCGGTCACAACGGTAACATTGGATCATTTTCCCCAATAAATAAAGGAACAAATAAAATGTTTTCTTTCTATTTGCATAATTGGGTTCTCTTTAGTTATAAGACTTATCTGAAGATTTGACCATATTTTGTGTCATTTTTAGGCACAAGTAGAGAAAATTCTTCAGGGTTCACAAACGTTTCAGCACCACTGCATGTATGCATTTGTTTGAATTCAATCCCATTTTAATTCTGTTTCCTTAAATTGAACTTTGAATTGCAATTCTGCATCATGTTTTCCACCACTGTTCGGATTCAGTTCAAATACAAAAACTGAATAGAAATTTCAGGGCTATACTCAAATCACAGAATGTAAATAGATCAAAATGTTTGACAATTAACATAATTAGGTAGAATGACAAAATGTTTAAAAGTTTAAAACCTTAATAATTAATTATTTTAGAATGGTTTATAGGGGCCCATGGAACTCAATGTTCAAATCAGTGCTTGACAAAAAATCTATTAGTAAAATAAAAGAGAATTCCCATTAGCACTTTACAGCACCATTAAAATCTGGTTAATTATGATCGTATCTCTGCGGACCAGGAGACTGATACTGATGCTGTTGTTGTGATCTTGGGTCATCTATATACGAATACAGGATTACCAAAATATGTATTCATAATTATGATAAAGCTCAAATGACCGTTTTTATATAGTTACAGTGTGAATGGTGACTGTAGCATATAACAGACAAATAACAGAAAGTTACAAGGGAGCTCAGTTTTTGTACGAGTCTGTATCACTGTGATAATTGGGGTGGGGTGGCACGATGATGCGGACTCGTACAAAAACCTTACTGTCATACTGAAGGTTACAGTATCGCATTAATGCTGATTGGCGGGACATCTGTTTGTATTTAAACTACTTGTCATATTTTATTTTATTAATGATTCTATGCCATTCGGTGGTAAGTACGTTTGATTAAGAGAACGTTAATTTATATATATATTTTTCCCCCTGTAGACGTTTTACTACCAACTTTAATTACATGCATGTTATTGTCCGGGTAGCGTAATGTAATGAATCACTGTGATTACTTCGACTACTGGGGAAAAGGCACCAAAGTCGCTGTCACCACCGGTAAGTCCTCTCCGTCTCACCGTGCCTTGATAATTAATTTTAAATATGTTTCATTTTCTGTGTTTATTTTTGATGTAGATGGATCCGTGCAGTTACTTTATATTTGTCTATTCGGCTAAACATAAAGTCCCACAAACCGTCTTTGTATTTCTTTTAGCGTTTGCGGTCGAACGTGCAAAGTCTAATATATTTTAGGGAATGAGCACAACAAATACATTATATTATATATTCACTTTGACCCTGTACAGTTTCAAATAGATCGAGTAACAAGAGGTCTGAGCTCTGCGCTTCTACATCGATACTATCGTACGTCTAATGTAGCCTGGAATATGATGCTTTTTAATAGTAGGTTTAGTGTTTAGCTAAAGCACGTTAGTTTAGTTAAAGCACGTTGCAATCGGACCGTTTTAACATAAAACTATAACTACGATAATTTAGGTTACTGGGGTAATTTAATCTAATGTACAGATTGGATTTTATTTCCTGAGTTATCTCGGGGTAAAGTTTTAACTAAATAGAAAATTACACAGAAAACGATAAGGATTAAGACTGACTTTTGATTTAATAAATTTCAAACTACATTCGATTTAAACTGAAAATATATTGTAAAGCATTTATCGAAGAAACATTTGCCTGATTTAGTTAGAAGAACAATAATTCAATAAAACGTGCTTTAGTTCACTTTGGCCAACACGACATAAACTGGTTACTCTTCCTTTAATAAGGAAGATTCTGATCCCAGCGACTTCTGAAGTTATAATTATCAGTTACCAATTAAACTTGTTATTTATGTATTCCTCCCATTCAGCTCGCCATATTCTTATTTATCATTGAAGGCTTGAGTTTTGATGGTGGTATCCGTCGCTATCTGCCTGCTCATTAATAAACATTTATTAACCTATACACCACTATGACCTACAGTTGCTGACGATCAACGATTGTTCGTTTAGTTGCATGTTTGTAATTGTCAGATGGTCCGTTTTTAAAGGTGCTAAGATGAGAATAACATATTTTGATGTGTATTTTAAATTAACGTTTAAAATGATTCCATTAATACCGTGTCTAACAGGTCTGATTTACGCGCTCATTTTCAATACTTACATTGCCACCGATGTACGTTTTTATACGGTGTTTAATTACACTTTATCGCGCTGATATAAGATTAGCAGATAAACCCTAACTATACAGTTCATCATATTCATTTGGTAAAAAAAAAAACAACGTTCAGAGGAAGATTATTTTTTCCCAGTTCTCTTCGGAAAAAAAGTTTAAAACAATCTATCCGGAAAATATGTGCAAATTATTTATTTTCTCGAGGAATTAATTAAAGTTACTTTACACCGATACTTCAAATACAGACTGCTTTTAACTTAAAAGTGAACCTTTAATTTATGATTTGATGATGCAGTTGAAAGAAGTCTGTTGAATTAAATTAAAGCCAGCAAAAAGGCGTTTCGGCAAAAACTGCTTACTGGATAGATCGACGCCACGTGTCAGCCAGTCTTCAGTGTGTTTCTGTGAGTAGTTTACATATTAATTTATAAAATTCGTATGACTTGATCTCGTGTTTGTTTTTTATAGCTATAGGACTTTAAAAAGCGTTAACTTTTGGAATCGTCATCATTTATGCTGACGACGTAAGCGGGTCTAAACAAAAGTAATGTGATTATCATAAGTGGTCGAAGTCGGGATCATATATTGGGACAATACTGTTCACCCAAAATATTCTTAGCTTAGGAGAATTCGTTAACGTTTTCATACTAGAATAATACTGGGAAGATACAGTACAAGAAGATAAAGTTTTGTTAGATTGCACCTGTTGAAACGTAATTACTACATATCCGAAGATACCTGGTGGAGAGAGTAATTCAAAAGATTTTTAATTTATAATTATTTATTAATATTGTTTTCAGTTTTTACCCTTATTATTTTTTAGTTTTAGTATTTTAATGTGTTTAATAAACATGTTTCATTCTTAACCAGTGCGTTAAGAGGTAAAAAGTGTAGTTTTGTGACCGGGCGCTGTCCTTCTCCTGCGTCTTCAGCAGGAACGCAAGAAAAGTTAGTTCTAATGTACACTGATAAACACTCAGTTATTAAAATAATATTATTATAATCACCTGTTACCTGGCTACCACATTGTCCTCCTCCCTGTTAAATAGTGAAGATAGATAGATAGATAGATAGATAGATAGATAGATAGATAGATAATGGTTTACAATACTAAACATTTCAAACACAGTAAAAAGAGCCGTATATAACAAATATATTTTAAGTTTCAGTGATTACATAAATATGTTCACAACAAAATAAAATATTTTGGTTTAAGTTTCTCAGCACAGCTGCTTTTAAACCAAATAAAACATACAGTGAGGTAATGACATAAAATTACTTTCTGAACAACATTTACGAGTTATTCTTACATTTAACTTGTAATACATGTGTTTGGTGTTACTGACTGTACCGCTGACTTGTTTTAATGACTTAAACTCTGTTTCAGATTCCCCCAGAGGACCAGACTTCCTCTATCCTCTGCAGTCATGTAACCCCAGCGGCTCTGCAGGCCTCATCAGCCTTGGCTGTGTCGCAAGCGGCTTCTATCCAGTGGATTCTTTGAGCTTTAGCTGGCAGGGCAGCAGCGGTAACCGGCTGTCTGACATTTATCAGTATTCAGCGGTCAATAACAATGGAGTCAGCATGGCGGTCAGTGAGATCCGCGTCAATGCGGCAGACTGGGGTGGTCAAGCGCATTATGAATGTACTGTGCAACACAAATCCAGTAAAAAGGAGCTATCTGAGAGAATAGACAAGCCAGGTAACATTGCTGTGTGTTCAAACTGAGATTATCTGATTTCCTGTGGCGTTTTATCTCTGCATAACTGAAATATGACATTTTCCTTTTGCCTTTTTTATCTTTCTGTACTTTTAGCTCCACCAACACCCCCAACCGTGGGTCTTGTGACTCTGCCCAGCGGAGAGAGCCGTGTAGATGCTCTCATGTGTGTCATTCAGGACTTCAACCCCAAGAGCGTCACTGTGACATGGAAAGCTGGGGACAGAACTGTCTCAGGACAGACCTGGCAGTCAGAGGAAGGACAGAAAGGACTGTACTCAGCCAGCAGTGTGCTGAAACTGGACAGCAGCGTCTGGGAGAGTAACACTGTGTACACATGTGAGGTGCAGCACGGTGCTAATACAACCACTAAGACCATCAGTAAAGGTGAGTGAACAGCACACAGATACTGACAGAGAGCATCTGATCTCACAACAACATCAGCAGACCCATTCATAAATAATACGCCTACATTTTCATTATTACTCATGCTTATTAAATTATTCCTTCAGCCCCTCTAACTAAAGTCAGTCTGTAAAAATTTTGACATCCATCCATCCATCCATCCATCCATCCATCCATCCATCTTTCATCACCAGTTACCGATTACAAGGTTACTGTGAACGTGGAAACTATGACAGGCAGTAGAGGGATCATGACAGGGAGCTGACAGGGGGTCAGTACACACTAACATACACTGAGGGCAATTTAGAGACACCATTACACCCAACCTCATGTGTTCTGACTGACGGGCAAAGCATGACAGCTGCACACTCACAGAGCATGAACAGGAATCAGACCTAGATGTGTGAGACTGCAGTCACTGTAATTAATGGCCTGATGTTGCCTAAAAACATCCTGGATGGATCAAAGTCATCTTTACAAGCCCAAGGATTATTTCCATTGTATTCTGGCAATAAACTGCCTTTAGAATGTCTTTGTTCAAGGTTTGAAGCTGGTTCTGATTGATATGAATAGTGTCTGAAGATCAGTCTGGCTGAATGACTGAGAACTTGAAACCGGCCTCCATGGCTCCTGTTGCTGCTCGTCTTATATGTTCCTCCGTTTCTCTCTCTCTTCCTCTCCCAGCCCAGTCCAGTAGGTCCTGTTTGGATGTGACCCTGAAGCCTCCAAAAGTAAAAGAGATGTTCATAGATAACAGGGCTGTGCTGGAATGCATCATCACAGGAGAGGATGAGGCAGTGAAAGAAGCTGTAGTGACCTGGATGTTGGACAATGTACAGGTGACAGATAATATTATACAGACCGGTCCAGAAAAGGAAGGTCATCTCTTCAGAAGAAACAGCACTCTGACTCTGGAGGTGAAGGACTGGGAAGGTGGCAAAACAGTGAATTGCGGTGTGCAGAAGAAGGGTGGTCCTACTGTGACTAAGAGCCTCAGATTTGGGCAAAAAGGTATATTTCAGACTGTCAGAGTTAATATCATAAATTGTTTTTTTTTATTTAAAATTCAGGTGTAAAGAAATCTCACGTATATGTTTTTAACATCTTATTTCAGGTACAGTGACACCTACAGTCTCCATCCAAACACCATCTCCTGAAGACCTTAATGGAAAAAGTGAATTCTTCCTGGTGTGTCTGGTAACAGGCTTCCACCCTAAGGAAATATACATCATGTGGCAAGTAGATGGGGGCCAGTATGTGGAGGGAATTACTGGAGAGCCAGTGGGAACTGGAGATAAATACTCTGTCACCAGTCTGTTTAGGGTCTCAAAAGAGGACTGGAACAAAGACAAGAAGTACAACTGCAACGCCAGACATGCATCTCAAAAGGGAGAGAAGACACCTGCATTGAAACCTGTGTCCAAATCAACGGGTAATTCACTGGAATGTCCTGTATGAATAATAATCGCTTATTTGTAGATGCCACTGAGTTTCCTTATACTGCATAGTCACTGTTATCTCATGTGGACACAGGAAGGTCAGTGTAGTTTTAAGTTAGACACTCTAATGCTGGTTATAAACTTCAGCTTTTTCAGGAAGTCCACTCTCATAGTTTTCATTCACACAGCATGATAAACCCCAGCTTTGCTCACCTTCTGTATTTTGTGTTTGGTCTTTTTCCCATGTTGTCTTTTCTTGTTGCATTGTGTGAATAATCATTGTCTCATGTTTATAAAGCAAGAATAGTGGAGTATTATCAGTATTCAACAAAATCACTGTAAAGCAGACTTATCATGGATGTAATATTAATCTGATTTCAATTTTTGTTTAACTTTTTGTTTATATTCTGAAATGTATCAATCCATATATTAGATCTCTGGAGTTTTAAAATGCCATATGCTTTTTGAAATCCATCCATCCATCCATCCATCCATCCATCCATTTTCTGTAAATACTTATCCAATTCAAGGTTTTGGGGGGATCCAAGCATAGCCTGGAGGATATGGGCCCAAGGCAGGGAACAACCCAGGATGGGGCACCAACCCATCATAGAGCACACTCACAGACCATTCACTCACAGACCATTCACTCACAGACCATTCACTCACAGACCATTCACTCACACACCATTCACTCACAGACCATTCACTCACAGACCATTCACTCACACACCATTCACTCACATACCATTCACTCACACATTCACACCTCTGGGCAATTTAGTAACTCCAGTTAACCTCAGTATGTTTTTGGACTGTGGAGTGAATCCCAAGGAAACCCCACGAGGACATGGGGACACCATGCAAACTCCACACACATGGAGACATGGCAGATTTTTACTCTATTCCCAGAGGTGTGAAGCAACAGTGCAAACCACTGTGCCACGGTGCCAACCCCCACTTCTTGACATTTAGAAAATAATATTTTTTCATGAACTTTCCGAGCAGCTAATTATTTAGTGAACCTGTTTTGTCTGATCTGTTAGTGATGTTTATGGTTTCCTGTGATGTCATTCTGTCGTATCTGAGTGACCTGGTCCCCCTGATGTTCACTGTGTCTGTCTCTGTCCATAATGATGTCATCATACGTCTGCTCCCAATGTTACAGCTTAATGTCTCACTGCTTGGAGATGCAAATCTCAGATGGCATGAAGGTCCTCTTAAACCACCTCATGTCACTGGAATACTGTGAATCTCCTGTGCTGCATTTATAGAAATATTAA
>JAODKF010000103.1:4774280-4793603 GCA_026779585.1 Mormyrus proboscirostris
CCACTCCACTCAAAATCAAGGTGAAAAGCACAGCAAGCTCACAGCCACAATACCTTTGTGTTTTTAGATGCTGATAAAATAAACCACAGCAAGCTCACAGCCACAATACCTTTGTGTTTTTAGATGCTGATAAAATAAACCACAGCAAGCTCGCAGCCACAATACCTTTGTGTTTTTAGATGCTGATAAAATAAACCACAGCAAGCTCGCAGCCACAATACCTTTGTGTTTTTAGATGCTGATAATATAAACCACAGCAAGCGTATGATCACAACTCTAGTGCATTAATTCCCCTACACACACCAAACAGAAACATTCCCGGCCTCCATTCTAGCTCCGCCCTCCTGGTCACGACCATAATCCGCAGATAATTAGATTATTATGTATGTTAAAAACAAAAAATTGATAATTTAAAAATCGCTAAGTGCTAAAATGTTTGCTCTCAATTTTCAAACAGGTGTCTAATGGCTGATAACTAAATAACTGATTACTAAATGATAATCCCCTAATTGAAGTAGTTTGATGGGACTATATATCTACATAGCATGGATGACAATCTGACATATAGTTTATTCTTATATTCACGATTAACAAATAATTAATTCATTACTCAGAAACCAGTTGCTATGGATAAAGCTGCTATCAGTTGTCTGTATATGAATGACTTGTCACTGAGTCAGTATTGCTGACGAAAAGTAGACTCTTCCTTACCAAAGTAACTAAACCATTATACAATTATGATTCATTAAAAACTGCTAATTAAACATTAAAATGTTGGTTACGGTACAACTAACCTTCATCTAGGTCAGGGGTGGGGAACCTGCAGGTTTTTGGGGTGACCTCACAATCAGCCAATAATAAAGCAGTAGTTCTCAGCTCCAGCCCTGGGGACCCACTGTTATTGGCTGATTGAGAGGCCATCCCAAAAACCCGTGCCGGCTCTCCATGGATCAGGTTCCCCACCCCTGATCTAGGTGATCACAGGAATATGTGGGTTTCTGGGGTGTAACAGTCAGGCCAGAATATTCCATCTGTTGCTCTCAAACATTGTTCTCTTAATCACCTGAGTCAGTGTACTGTAGAAGGGATAGATCAAATGGGCAGATTGTCACAACTGCAGACAAGGGACGACCCAAATGCAGGCTGTGATTGAGCCGAACCGACAAAAAGGGATGTTTATTGAAAGGACTAGACAGGATACAATATGCTGACAGGTAACAATGGCAGAACAGGGAGTACTAATATACCTGACTAACAAGGGATGAAACACAAGGCAGCTGTGCGTGATTAAGAGGAGGGCAGGGAAAAAGGTAAGACTGACGAGCCCCAGGCGTGGCTGGTTTAGATCCGCACCTGAGGCAGACGAGGGGAGCAGATAGGCGGGACAAGCTGGACGTGACGCAGAAAGATAGACGTTTTGCAAAGTGATTTCATGCTCCCTTGGTAGAGAATATTTAGTATTTTTACAATGCAAAAATACTGTAGTTTATTTGATACACACCACGGATGCTGTACTTCCTGGTTTTTTTGTATACACTTACAATTAGGTTTATTTTAAAATCCATTTTGATGTATCTTTGCCCTTTCTGTGGTATGGTGGGTTTGAAGTCACATCCATAGCAGATGGTGTCGTGCTTTTCAACTGGCAAGAACGTCTAGCACACACTTGAGCGTTTGGATGCCAAAGATGAAACGGCAGGGATGAGAAGCAGTAACTCTAAATCTAAGGTTATCTTATACTCTCTCAGAAAAGAGTGGATGGCTCCTTTCAGGTGACCTGAGAGAAAAGGGTTTAAGAACCTCAAGGTCTTGTTCATGAATGACAGTAACATAGCAGGATCAGTGTGGCGACTGCAGTTTTGGGGGCACTAAGGAGGTCTGTGATGGTAAGACAGGAGATGAATCATAAAACGAGACTCACTGCTTGTCAGTCAATTTACATTCCTATCCTCTCCTGTGGACACTAGCTCCATTTTATGTATTTGGTAGATGCTTTTATCCAGAATGATGCACATTTTTCAAAAGCAAGCTCAGGCTGTCCCTGGAGCGAAGGGCTCTGTTTAAGGGCACCGCAGTGAACTCATGCTGCTCATCCTAAGATTTGAACTGACTTCCCTCAGATCAGAGACCCAGCGTCCATCCCCCGCCGTGTCCGCACACAATAACCAAAAGAATGAGGCTGTCAGAGACTGCTGCTCCGGAAGGAAACATGTCAGCTGTCGCGTGAGGATGGTTCTAGAGAAAGGTTCTCCAAGCACACACCCCTATGCAGAGGCCTCAGGGAAAAGCCAGGAGGTGCTGGAGGGATGATATCTACCCACTAGCTTGGGAACCATCTGGAGATCCCCCAGACACTAGAGTCTGTAGCCATGGAAACAGTGTCTGGTCGGCTCTGACTTTCTTGTCACACTTCCACCACGACCCTCAGAAAATGATGATAAACCACAAAGTCAGTCATCAGCTTTTAGCTGCAGCACCACAACAAGGCCATGTTTAAGCCTCACTTGTGATTTTATCGAAACTGAATTTACAGGACCATCTGGAGTTTATAGGCATCAAGAAATTTGAAGGAATGCAGAAAACTAGCATATAACTAGAATAATTCATTTAAAAAGTGCCCTTTTGAGAAGTAGGTCAAGAATGAAAAAAAAATCCATAAAAACAGTTAAATTAATGGAAGATTCCCTTTTATGGTGTATATTGTAGTTCTATTATTTCAACCAATACGGTTTTGTAATAATATATCAACTTTTAAGTTTATGGTCAGCTACATTACTGGGAAGTGTTACTGTGCCTATTACTTTGACTACTGGGGAAAAGGAACAATGGTAACCGTATCATCTGGTAGGTATGATTTTATATATTAAACCTTTCGCCAAAAAAAAATGTTTTTCCTACTGTAAGCATCAAGTACTGTAAAGGAAAAATCAAAATCGGGTTTGTTTTTGTATGAACCGTGCGCCAGATAGTTAACAGTGATTCCTACTTTGACTACTGGGGAAAAGGGACCATGGTCACCGTATCTTCAGGTATCACTTTTTTCGCTTTTTTTTAGCATTTCAGCTATATAATTCATAATTCTCGAAGTGTTTTGATCTCGCGATGTAAAGTCTAAGGAACTAAACTTTTAAGTATGAGTAGCTTGAGGTCCTGTATCATTGTGCGTACTATGGTAGATTTGACTATTGGGGGAAAGGAACGACAGTAACCGTGACTTCAGGTAAGAAAAAAATGTATAACTTTGGGGGTAATGATCAGGCTGTTGGAGGATTTTACTGTTCATTGAAATTTGCTATTTTTTGTTTATTTTAAATTAACTCGACCCCATTATTTGCAAGTACGTACGTTTGTAATCTTGAATATTTGAAAGTTTATAGCACTATTTCGCGTTTGGAAACTGAAATACACATTTTCTGAATTGTCCGTATTTGGGAAACACTGTCGTAGACGATAGATGGGATTTTAGTGCTGGTTGTGTTTAGATGTACGATACTGTGTATAACTGGGACTTAGACTACTGGGGAAAAGGGACCATGGTCACCGTATCTTCAGGTATCACTTTCCTATTTCGCTCTTTTTAGCATTTCGGCTATATAATTCATAATTTTCGAAGTGTTTTGATCTCGCGATATAAAGTCTAAGGCACTAACCTTTTAAGTATGAGTAGCTTGGGGTCCTGTATCATTGTGCGTACTATGAATTTGACTATTGGGGGAAAGGAACAACAGTAACCGTGACTTCAGGTAAGAAAAAAAATGTAAACGTTTTAAATGATTTTTTTTTATTCGAAATGCCAAAAATTTTCAATCAGTTTGTCCAAAAACTCATAATTTTTGCCAGTTGTGGCGTTATTGTTAGTGGATGCGTTTTAAGTACTGGTCGACCTTGGTATTATTTTACCGTGTGACGCTTTTGACTACTGGGGAAAGGGGACCATGGTCACCGTGACTTCAGGTAAGAAAAACATGCATAATTTTTGGGGGAATGGTCAGGCTGTTGAAGGATGTTACTGTTTATTGAAATTTGCCATTTTTGTTTATTTTAAATTACATCGATCCCATTATTTGCAAGTAACCTACGTACGTTTATAATCTTGAATATTTTTTGTTGGAAGTACCGATATATAGCAATGTTTCTCGTTTGGAAACAAATTACGAAATTTTCTGAATTGTGCGTATTTGAGAAACTCTGTTGTATACTATAGATGGGATTTTAGTGCTGGTCCAGTGTAGATGTACAATACTGTGTATAACTGGGGTTTTGACTACTGGGGGAAAGGCACCATGGTCACGGTGACTTCAGGTAAGGAAAAATTAACGTAAAGTTTTCCCGAATACTCTAACTGCTGAATGGCTTTAATTCTCATTGAAACATGCAGTTTAATTATTATTTAACAAAATGTTCGTAGATGAAAATACTTTTCCGTGGACAGACGTGCTGAAATTTTAATGATTATTCTTCGGAAAACAAATTCTAAATATCTCAGATGTGCACGTATATGAGTGGTGTATAGCGGTAAATGAGATATACGTACGAGTCGAGTGTAATATCACGTTACCGTGTAACTGGGAGGCTTTTGACTACTGGGGAAAGGGGTCCGTGGTCACGGTGACTTCAGGTAAGAATAAACAATAAAAATTAAGTATAGGATTTTGAAACGAAATATGTTGTTTACTTCCGTCTTCATTCACGTTTATAGTATCCTAGATTTAACGAAATTGCGAGTATACTGTTTTAATTGCTGTGGTTGAAAAAAACATGTTAAATGTGCGAAGTCGATGACCGTAAACAGACAAAAGTACTGTTTTAGTACTTGGCAAGTATGGTCTTATATCACCGTGATAGCTGGGATGCTTTTGACTACTGGGGAAAGGGGACCCTGGTCACCGTGACTTCAGGTAAGAAAAATGAAAAAAACTTTTTCTGAATACTCTGTCTACTGTAGGATTTAAATTTCGAAATCGAAATCTGCTATTTTTTTTTAATTATTATTATTATATTGTCTGTCCATCCATTTGCTACAACCGCTCGTCCTATTCAGGACCGCGGCGGTAGGGAGCCTAACGCGGTAAAATGTAGGGATAGGCCTACATATCCCATTATTTGCTAATGAATGCACTAAATAAAATAATTAATAAAAACGCCGAATTTATAGTGCTTTAATCGCAATCTTTTGGAGAAACACAATGTGTCAAATATGCGAAGTCTTGTATTGTAACGGGTAGAAAATACTGCTAACGTACTGAAATTAGAAAGCGGTGTTTTACTTCACTGTGGCGGCTGATATGGACCCCTGGGGCAAAGCGGCCATAAACCTATCCACATGCGAAGTAATGGGAGGTGAAGGACAGTAAATGTAATATAAGTACGAGTCGAATGTAGTATTATATTACTGTGCTACTCGGTTGCTTTTGACTACTGGGGAAAGGGGACCATGGTCACCGTTACTTCAGGTAAGAAAAAATAATATTACAACGTCAAGTTTTTGTCAATATTCTATTTGCTGCAGGACATTACCATGATGTCTGCTAATTATTTCGGCTACTATTCAGTGAAATGTGCATATTCCGTTAGATGCTAACATATGCTCATTATAATGAGAAGGCGAATTCGGAATGTACTGATGTTTTAATTGAATTCGAGAAAAATACAAAATGTGTCAGATTTGCGAAGCCGTGTCCTGTAAACCGATAGTAAATGATGTTTTGGTACTTGGTAAGTGTGGTCTTATACTCACCGTGTAACTGGTATGCTTTTGACTACTGGGGAAAGGGGACCATGGTGACGGTGACTTCAGGTAAGAAAAAAACTTAAAATTTCTATGATGTTTCATAAACAGTACTTCAGGCTAATAATCTCCCATATTTAGAGCAGATATATTTGACGGGAATGTGAAATGATAAACGATTAATGGCCAAATAGTTGTAATTCTCAGCGCTTTAACTCGTCTAAATGCGGTTTAAGTACTTGCCCCAGTGGTTTTATATCACCGTGTTACTATGGTGCTTTTGACTACTGGGGGAAAGGGACCATGGTCACGGTGACTTCAGGTAAGGAAAAATTAACGTAACCTTTTCCCGAATACTCTAACTGCTTGAATGACTTTAATTTTCATTGAAACATGCAGTTTGCTAATTATTTATTACCATTTAGCATAGTGGTCGTAGGTGAAAATGTTTTTCCGTAGGCCTGCATTCCGAAATTTTATTGATTGCTTTTAGAAAAAAAAATAATGCAGAATATCTCAAATGTGCGCGTATATGAGCGGTGTATAGCGGTAAATGAGATATACGTACGTGTCTCGTGTAATATCACATTACCGTGTTACGGTTACGCTTTTGACTACTGGGGAAAGGGGACCGTGGTCACGGTGACTTCAGGTAAGAAAACAATCTTAATTTAGAATTATAATATGTTTTAAATTCGAATTATTACAAAGATGTCACGTAAAATGTTCTTGAAGGCTGTTAATGGCTAAATAAAAACCAAAAGCTCTGTAGTTTCAATTTACTGCTGGGAAAGAAATAACGATGGCTGTGAGTTCAAGTACGAAAATATTTAGTGTGTGTGTCTGTGCGACCCATCTTATTAACGTTTAAAATAATCTTCAAATAATCCTATTTAGTCTCATTTAATAAATCCTGCGAATCTTCCATCTTTCTGCTCAGGTAAGACTTGGAGTCAAATTCTCATTTTGTTGTTTAGAATACATTAAATTGACTGATTTAAAAGCGCTCTCCATCCAAAAAAGTATATCTACTGCAGTGTTCGTTGCCAGATCTATCTGATTATCGTTTACTTTAGGGTACTCTAAAGGCCTCGGTTAATCTCGGGTTATTTTTAAAGAGTATTAAATAATTACAAGTATTTTTCAGCAAATGTTTACTTAAGATCTTTTTCTCAGTCCAATCTATTTGCCAATATAAAATAAATCGTGATCGTAACGCTGTTTAAATGCGGAAAAATAATGGAGTGGTATTTATAGAAAAAAAAACTGCAAGATTCTAAGGTGAGATATAACTTCATCGGTTAAGAGTCATTATTACTGCTAAGCAGGAACTGTAATTTCTATATTTATGAAGTAAGAAATGAATGTAAAATATCAGCGCTGTCTTTAAATTGAAAAAATGAATCAAACACGGTAATATTTAGAAAGGAATGTTACACTGAAATTAACAAGCCAAAATATTTTCGAAAATAAAAAACTTGAAACCTTCGTTTTTCTAAGTTTGCAGTAACGAAAGTAAACCAGAATAACATTTGCTTTAAAAATATATCTCATCTAACGTTAATGGAAAAAGTTACAGAAGACATTTTTTACACAACTCGATTATGCTACTAATCACGCCACCGATTATTAATATTCGAATTACTTCTGCAGCGGGTCAGCAGTTTACATTTATGTGTTGTTACTCATGACCTGTATAAGATTGTTGAGGTAAATATAAGACCATTTATCACGAATTGATATTCTAATACCAACCGGTAAGTGCGACATGTGCTTTTATCTCAGTACTTTGAGTTCTGGCTCCCCAGTAATGGTTACATTCGGAAAGAAATTGCTGTTTTGGTCTAAATGCAGCGATTGAAATTGGTAGTGCCAGATATGCCTGAGAAAATGTGCATATTTATATACATATTTTTCCCAGGGCGATTAACGAGACAGTATGTTGAGAATTGTTGTAAAATAAATTAATACATCCAATTATCCATTTTCTGCATCCGTTTGTCCTGTTAAGGATCGTGGGGAATATAAGACATTGGCGTGTGTTATTTTATGATATACTGTATTTATGTGTGTGTGTGTGTGTGTGTGTGTGTTTATATATATATATATCTTCATCTGGGAAAAATGCTTAATTGAGTTAGTTTTATTAAGTATATAAAAAATTTTAATTTACGTCCACTGTTCTTGTGTATCCAGTTTTATGTCATTCTGTAAAGCGTTGTGTAAGATCTTTATGTGCATGTAAAGGACTTGGTTTCAGGCGGTTTCCAGCACCATTCCCGACTGTTGTAAAATGGGGAATTGTCGGGCACTAAAGAGAGGAATGCTGAAGTTTAACTGCTTTTTCCCCTCCCCAATGCCCAGGTGTACAAACGAAGCCCACGGTGTTTCCGCTTCAGGCGTGCTCGTCTGGCACCGGCAAAAACCTGGTGGACATCGGCTGTCTGGCCACCGGATACGTGCCATCGCGCTCCGTGGCTTTTACATGGCGCGACAAAGGGAAGGGAACCGACATCTCTAACTTCGTTCAGTACCCCGAGGTCCAGCGCAATGGCGCCTACTCTGTTTTCACTCAAATTCAGGTGAAATCCGAAGACTGGGAAAAAAGCAGCACATACACCTGCAATGCAAAGCAAGGGCAGACCACTGAATCAGCAGATGTAACTCGAATCGGTAAGAGATATCTCTCCATGTGTCATTTTATTATTATTTTTTATAGATGCACAAGTAATGTTTAAAATATTATACCCAATTTCAGACTTGAACGTCTTACCAAATATACACGGTATAACTGGAAACCTTTTTCCATCCAGATAACTCTTAGCTTTTGTTACAGATGATTAAAGCCTGTTAAACATGTAGGCATACAGAACAACCAATAAGTTCAAATTTACATGTGTTATTATGTGTCGCTGTGAATCTGTCAGTCACCAAAGCACTGCTGCATAGCTGCTGTGATACACGGTGTTTTATTCTAGTTTATTTCTTTTCCATTATTGAGTCACACATGGGTGTGGCGTAAGATTGGTCTAGCAGTAATTATGACGAAAGCCGCGCCATGACACTGGTTACATTTTCTTGGCTGGCTAATGAATTTGCAGGCACTGGATGTATTTTTATACTATATTTTAAAAATCTGAAAAGGTACCACATGTGTTTAGTCAATGTGGTCGTTCTGTGTTATCTGAAAAAGGTGTTTTGTTTGATCAACATTTTATCCAAGCGTTCTGATAACTTACTGACAAAAACAGGACCAGACATTATTAAGAATTAGCAGACATCCTAACCATATTGTCTTAGGCAATGAGGGCCAGTGTAGACACCAAAGATCTTCATGTAATGTGCAAATAAATCATAGAAGCCTGCAGGAAGTGACAAGCAGTACCCAGCCATGAATGAGTGTTGCATGGTCATTGAGACATACAATGCTTCTCTAGTTTGTGTGTTGCTGTTGCAGTTTTGCAGTATTTAATGGAGCTGATTCAATCTACAGGCTTCACCACAGTTGTTACTTAGTTGTTAAGTAGCCCCGGGACCCTCTGTGTTTTATCTCAGCACACAGTTTTTGTTGGTGCCACAATGCTGCAATTAAGGTCTTAGCAATGGGTAGCCTATCATATGCTTTCATCGAACTGTAAGTCAGGTGTGGCCAATCATGTGCTTCTCTGAAAATGTATGTCAAGGGGTGGCCAATCATTTGCTGCCATTAAACTCTGTGTTTGGAGGGTGTGTGGGGGGGGGGGCTTCTGTTTGTTTATGAATGATGCAACAAAAACTAAGGGAATGCAGCAAGTTCATTTGCAGATATAATAAAATAGAGGAATAGTGTTTATGTATCGATTACTCTGGTTTCATTGCTCTTTGGTTGTTATTGAAAGCCAGATGTGGTAATATATTTGGGTCTGCCAATGACTGAAACCTGGCCACATTTCACTGGTTTGTAAAATGAAATAGGTTATGTGCTTCAAACATTTTAACCATTACACATACTGATTCTAACATTTTGGTGGCATTCTGGTGAATATAAACTAAAGTGCATCCTGCAGCAGCCCCAGGCCGTCTCCTCTCTCCTATGTGCCCTTTCTTGTCATCTATATTTACGCTTCTGCATACATCCCTTTGTGTGTGTGTTTCTGCATTTCTTTTCAGTTGTAAACACTGTGCATCCCACTCTGTACGTAATGACTTCGTCCCAAGAGGAGGTTAACGAGAAGAAGTGGGCCAGCTTTGCTTGTCTTGCCAAAGGCTTTTCTCCCAGGACGCACAAGTTGAAGTGGTTCTTGGGGGAAAAGGAAGTAACTGACAATGTCACTAGCTTACCTGAGGTTAACGGCAATGGCGGCTCATTGTTCAGTGCGTCCAGCTTTTTATCGCTTCCCGAGAACCAGTGGAAGAGTGAAGAAGCGCGTGTCACATGTGTTTTTGAGGGCAGGCCTGGCACACTGGTGCAGGAGTCCATCTCATTTCACCTGCCTGGTACGTTTCTTTCTAAATGTCTTGTATTTGCATTGGAATTGCATTAAGTCATTACACCTTTTCTGTATTTCATAGATATGACTGCATTAGTGAAGCAAAAGGTCGACCTTGTTTGAGAAAAAGGGGTTATTCATATGTTAATATTTAAAAATACGTTTTGTATATAATGTATATCCTTCACAGATCTGTTGAGAACCAACCAGTGTTCACCCTAACCGCTCTACTTTTTGCTACATTATCCTTGTAGACTGCATAGATGACTCCATCTCTGTAAAAATTATTCCTCCATCACCTGAGCAATTGTTCCTCCATGAAAGAATCTTACTTGGCTGTAAAGTCACCGGCGACGTGGACAATTTAGAAGGCATTGAATGGAACAAAGCAGATGGCACCGAACTTGTGGAAATGAAGAGAGAGAAAGAAAACGGGAAAACTATAGTCTCCTGGCTTACCATCAGCCACGAGGAGTGGAACAACGGCACAGAATTTGTGTGCGTCGTGAGACACAGTGAATTGCCATCACCAAAGAAGGAGACCTACCACAGAGAAAACGGTAAGACAGTCACTCATCACAAGTTTTTAAATTGCAACTTTGATTTATTAGGATGACAGTTTGAGTGCTGAGGGTTATCACAGATTTCACAAGTATAAATGTTATATTTTTGCAATGATATGCTGTTTCATCTGGTAAATCTATAAGATCAACATGGTTTACTGTGCAGAAAAAAACTAATATTTAGTTATATATTATTAATATCTAATATTAGTGATGATAATAGTAGTGGTGGTATTATTATTATTATTATTATTATTAATAATAATAATAATAATAATAATAATAATAGCAATAATAAGAATTGAATATTTGAATACGCATTTCAAGGTTTTGAACAATACTTCTGTTTCAAATTCACTTTGTAGTATAGCAGCTACTAGATTCTAATTGGCTCTGTTTTAATCAAGCTGCTTTAGTCTCTTGTATGTAACGTAACTGGGTGAGTGCTCATTTTTCTGTTGTCTTCACATATTGCTTGTTAAATGAATTGCTTGCCAGAGTAATGTAAGTTATACCATTTATTAAAGTAAGTAAATCATTATGAACCTTTAGTGGAATTTAAAATTACACCCGAAGACCCAGAGTAAAATTTTGAATTTGACTTTGTACCATAATTAATTACATCATTATCGCTCACATTTTTAATTTCATTAAGCAGGAGGGCAGCGCGGAAATTAATTTTATTCTATATACAGGCTTTTTTTTTCTTAGCATCAGATTTAAATAATTGATCAACATAATCGTGTCAATTTTCAGGGCGAGAAGCCAAGGCCCCCTCCGTCTTTATTCTGGGGCCAGCGGAGCAGGCCGAGCAGGTGACCCTGACTTGCTATGCCAAAGAATTCTACCCCAAGGAAGTGCTGATCTCTTGGCTTGTCAACGATGTACCCTTGGATAGGAGTCTGTTCAACACAACTAGTTTGATTCAGACAGGCAACACCTACTCAGTCTACAGCCAGCTGACAATGAAAAAGAAAGAATGGGATGAAGGCAAGGGCTTTAGCTGTGCAGTCCACCATGAAACTAACAACAAAGAAGTCAAAGCCATAGTCAGAGCAATTGACAGCCTCACAAAGAAACCCTCTATTGTCAACCTAAGCCTGAACATTCCTCAAACCTGCAAGGCTGCCTAACTATTGTGTTGTGTTTTGTCTGTTTGTGGTGCCTTTGTAACTGTGATGTAGAACAAATTCACTTGTCTGTCTGTCAACCTGTCTGATGTTTGTTTTTAACATGAAAATGCAAAATGAAAAATGGCAATAAAAAATCAGTAAATAAATCCTCATGTCTATACATTCTGTGCACAGTAGCTAGTCCTTTATAGTACTTAAACTAGTCCTTTATAGTACTTAAACTAGTCCCGCAGCAGCTTTTCCAAGTATGCGGAAAAGCTGCAGTACAAACAAGGGCAAAATACATTTAGGTTTGCATGCAGTTGGGAGCCTTATTGTAAAGTGGTACCTAAAATTATAGTTATTGTCATTCAGCTTATTGCCTCTGTGTTATATGTCCAAACACACATTGTCCTCTATCTGCAACAGCAGGTAGGAGCAGTCAGTAACACGTTATTATACTACATTGTCTTTCTGTGTTATCTTTTTAGGTAGTGTAAGCCCAGCATGTGCCTGTGTGTCATGTTAACTGTGGTTCATTGTCCAAGTCCCGAGTTTATGTCGTCATATAGAATGTCCATCAACTTGATCAGTGCAAATTACAGTATCAATGCTTTAGGACATCCTGGGTTCATCAGTAACAAGCCAAGAGGGTCACTGAAATTATCTCAGCAGGTCAGAGTCACCTGAACACGTAATCATTAAGACACATTACCGGTGTGGCGTGATTATATCATTAAGAAATGCTAGCATTAATGCCAAATTGTTTGTGACACCAAAAATCAACCAGCACACCAGCGCAAAGTAAAACACTGCTGGCTGACTGCACAAATGAGTGATCAGATAGCAATCTTTACCAAACATCCATTTCGGAGTACAATCAGTTCTTGTTGATTCACTGCAGCATTTTGACAAAACAGCGCCCGGTTTCTCAAAACCATCTTAATCCTACGTCATTCATACCTTAAGTCGACCTTAAGTCGTCTCTTAACACTCAAAAGTGTTTCACAAAATGTTCTTCGTGAAGTATATATTCTGTAAGATATTCTTTCGTAAGGCTGGTCTGAGCCTCCCTTAGCTGTCTCTAATCGCTGCTGTCGGCTCATTCTGCTCATTTAAAATAAGACTAACGTCGCTAAGGGTACAGTTTCATAACCACATGTCACTTAACTAAAAAATAACATCCATATGGTAAAATGATTTTTTATGACACGACTACAGTCATCATTAGGTTCAGCCCTTGTGGTCTGAATGCACAGTGAATGTGCGGATAAGGAAGAAACTGTTGATTATGTATTTATTTATTAATTGGAAAGAAGGGAGGTGAGGTTCTGTCGATATTGGGGTGGACAACTTTCCCCCAATTTCCAATGCCCCTGGAATGCACAGACCCCTGTAAATGTGCCGAAGTCTATATCGGTATATCAAACCTTTGATTCATGAGTTTGATAAGAGTTGATACTGCAGGTTCATTTACATATAAATCATATATTTTCCCCCAAAAGGCACCCTGTAATAGTCCTTAGTAGTCAATACTGAAGCACTTAGGACATTCTCTTATGTTTAGACAGTAACGCTAACTTTTCATTTGCCTATTGTGCCACCGTTCATCCTAATATAAATGACATGCAGACATATTGGTGCATGCAGGTGTTTTATTGAACAAATAAAAACAAACTGGTGATACTACAATCTGGGCAGACAGGCTCATGCTCCCAGTTGGCAAAAGTCATATTTATGGTTAGATGACCCAAGTTGTTAATTTTCTATTTTATTTTTAGCTTCTCCCCAGTTTTGATTAATGCAACAACTTTCTCTCATGCGACACTCCAACAATTGCTGCATAAAGGGAATAATCAATTCTTAAGTCATCGATGTCAACCAATCAGGTGTTCCGGCGCCTATTAAAATCGCACAGAGAAGCTCTCCCGCCTAGAGTGACCATTATCGAGAAACTGGGCCTAGGTCTCATTTCTTATTGAACATTTTTATTTTGTCATTTAAACTTCAGACTTCTGGCCACACGCCTTTACGCACTACCACTGTGCTTCATACCATATTTTTCATAATTAATTAATACAGTCCTTTGTGGTCATGCCCAATGCCCATAGGACACCAAAGTCAAGTCCTCTGAAGTTTTCTGTGACTCCAATAATCACAATCAATTACAGGGCAAACGTAGGAAGGGCCATTACTTTTGACCTCAGTATTTAAAACATCCAGGTGTTTGCAGATTTACTCAACCACGGCCTGTTAGTATATTTAAGCCCTTCAACAATAAGGGGTTGGGAATCTATCATTTTAGTTTGTGTGTGTTATACTCCCTTCAAAGTGTCCACAGCTGAGCCAAACAGCTTCTGAAGAGGCACACTGTTGGACGACTTTCAGTACCACAATTTGAAATGTTTGGTGCGCCGGTCTTGTGACTTAAAGTAATACAGTGTATATGTGATTTAATATGTAGCCCTGAGATTGTTCAGGACAAACAAACTTTTGGAAAACATTCACTGCTATCACTGGATCTTTTACATGGGTGTCCACACAGTAAAATTAGATAAGTCGTACTGTAAGAGACTGCAGAGTTTAGACTGTCGTACCTGGAAATAATCTATGCTTCATCTGTCTTAGGTAAAAAATAATATAGATTCTAAAAATTGTACTTTAGAGCCGTATACAGTTTAACTTGCTTTTCTTTAGTAAAAGTAAGGAAGGGAGCTTGTTAAAAGTAATCAGAGCTTGTGACACTGTACCAGATAAGTGGCTGGTCGACAGATAATGATAGATGGATGGATGGATAATTCAGAGCTGAAATGTTTTCATTTCCACAGCTGTTTGGGTGATTATATGCTTGGTTTCTTGCAGACAAAAACCCGTATATCTGGTTAGACCCTGGCTGGGATGTCGTCGAGGGCGAGTGTGACAATGCAGGAAACACCATCTTCACCTTCATCGTTCTCTTCCTCATTACTCTTTTCTACAGCATTGGAGCCACTCTTACCAAGGTAAGAGCGGGCGCGTGGTGCACAGCCATGGCAGGTCTTTCCAGTAGACACACACACTTTAATGAGCAAATGCAACACACTGCCTCTTTTCTCAGGCCAAACCAAACTGATTTATCTGACATAAACGATCTTCCAATGCTGTATTGTTTCTTTAAATGACATTCAGGTTTATGTTAAGAAATACGACTATTGATTTTTTCCCCCAATATGTGGTATATATGAATATAGTAATTAAACTAACAAGCAACAAAAAAAACCTTTCTCACTTTATCCACTATAAATTATAATACAAGCATGAAACTCTGATTGGCCGACTGAATAAAATTAGCTTTAGTTGGTATTTTGAAAGCGTCTGTAGCTACACTACTGGCCAAAATTGTGGAAATGAGAACTTTAGAGAACTCTATTCAAATGTTGCTCCGGTTACTTATTTAATTGTCCATTATATGATTTTACAAAGATCACATGTTACATGATTAAATAAGTAATTGAAGCAACTTTTCAATAAAAGTCTCTAAAACTGTGTGTTTACACAATTTTTGCCAGTAGTGTGCATTTAATTCCAGTATGACTGTGTTTCCTAACACGAATCTTGGCTTTACATGACTAGGATAAAGAGCTTTCAGATATAAGTTTAAATACTGAAATCAGTGTTTCTGAAATCTGAAAACAATGTTCTGATTATATATTAATTGTGTATATAATAAGCCTGTGTAAATTCAAATTTTTAATTCTTTATAAAAAGTGTGATAGCAAGCTTCCGAAACGGTTTTGTTCTTTTATACCTTTAAATAAAGCATACATATCTTCTTATTTTCTTTAATTATACTTTTCAATTTCAGATGAAATGATTGCCTGTTCAGAAGAACTGATACCAAATGCAAATTAGCTTTACTGTGAGTCACATTATGCTTTTTTAAATGTTTCTGTGCTTTTCTAAAAGTACATTTTCTGTTATCTTTTCTCATAATTTGTCCTGTTAAAACTAAAAATACTGGCACCAGTATATCATTTTGCACCATTTTGCATAACTTCATTTTTGTGCATTATTTTCTTACAATATTGTAATTAAAGCTATTGAATGTTCATTATAAAATAATTGTGTTGTGATTTGTATATGTTTGTTACAGTACCTAAATAAAAAATTTGATTTCTAATCCTGAACTTGTGCATATCGTTGATTTGTGCAAATTATTTCAAACCTTAAGATTTACAATTTCCTGTTTTTTCTATAAAAACAATTAAATGTTTTTCCACAAAAAAATGTTATGACCATTTTACTAATGTTTACCTTTTTAAAATGCATGCATTTTATAAGTCGTGGTTTCATTTGTCTTGTATAAAACAGAATGGCAGTTACCTCTGACTTGTTTTTATTTAAGAATTTTGACCATTAATAAAAGTTAATTAAATTTAAAAAAAAAAAAAAAAACACACAAAGGTGGACCAAAACAAAACTGAAAAAAAAAGAAATACAGATGTTTGAAGCTGCAGCCGCGTAGCCGATTTTACCCGGGTGCCGATAAAATTCAATTATACTATAACGTTATATTTGAAAATGTGGCCTGTGTTAGTTGTACCAATGTCTAATAATAATTTATTATAAATATATCTACTATTTTTTAAAATAAATGTATTTATTTGGATGGATGACTGGTTGATCTCTCTCGCCTTGTGCCTCCTGGGAGAAAAGCCACTTATGTGCAGCTGTATGTTTCACTTCTGCTTTTTGCTTTTGGAACCTTTTCTGCGTTACTTAATTCTTCCCTCCTCTGTGTCCTGTGCTCACCAGAGCGTGACTTTAACTGAATGCTTTGCATTAAATTTGCTGTGCGCACCTGGCAGCTGAGAAACGGCCCCCGCCTTCAATTTCACTTCTTGGAACTGGTGTAGATCATTTGCATTACTAATATATGTGTGACTATGTATCATTTTATTGTAAATCTGGAATCATTGGGCCAATTTCATCAAAGGCCAAGACTTAAAAACCAAAACATCCATTCAGTACACAAATAATTTGGCAGTAGATGTTTTAACCAATACAGATAGGAGGTATTTATAATGACAAGCTTGAAATCTGAGCAGGATTCAGTTGTTGGAATGTTGAGTAATTGAAAGAATATATATTAAAAAAATAATATACCCTGTAACCCTGTACCAGATAAGTGGTTACAAGATGCATAATACATATGTGAAGTTTTATGTGATATATAAATAAAATATAAAAAATATTTACACTAACAATATTATAATTAAAATAAAGCAAACAATATAATTGCATAAATAAGATGTGTTATATAAAATATTAATTTCCTTATTTGACAAAATGAATTACATTTTTTAATTAACAACAGCATGTAAGGATCTCCAGTCCAGTGCATTTACTGGTTAATTGGACTACATCTTATCATTTTCCTCTCCGACAATGCTCAAAGTTCATTTCATGTCATGCAACATACAAAATAAGCTACAGTGTTTTATAGAGAATAAAGACTTTACGTTTCTTGCTTTGATATATTAGCAATACATTTTTCTGAACATTTAGTGCATGTTTTTGATCCAGGAAAGACAGTGAGTGTTATTAAAGCAATGAATCCTACTGCAGAATATTACCTAAAAGAAGAAAAACTATAAATGCAAAACTGTATACATTATTCTACCTATAATGTGTATATATAATACATGTAAACCATGATATGTACCATCAGATTGCTAGACCAGGCAAGACTAGTGAAGCATCAACTGAAGAAATATGCATCTTTTTTTAACTGATGTTACTGAAAGTGCTGCTCTCGGGACAGTAAAATGAGATCTGAGAAACGAAAGAGAGAGAACAGCTGAGAAAAGCTCTGAACCGTCCTGGCTGTGCGTGATCACTGGCAAATGTGACAAGGCCTGTAAAGTCTAAAAAAAAGCATTATTTGAGGTACCCGAAGGTAATGCAGCTGTTGGTAAAATAATAATATGTATATTTTTGTCAAATTCCCATTAACTGTCACAGATGAATTGCTGGTATTTAAGGATTGTCTTGAATTTATAAACCTGGGTAGAAATAATTTGTGGGTCCACAGAAACACATAAAAAAATGTTTTATGTAATATATTAAATCAAGTCTTGCGTCCCTGTATAGGACAAGCAGTTATATTAGAAACAGGTACAGAATATGGATGGATGGATGGATGGATATTTAATTAAATATAATATTAAAAGATGAAATATATCAAAGTAAATATATCTTATATAATACAATCAAAAATATATAAAGTTATTCATTTGGGTAGTAAGTGTATAATAACTGAAAAACATTTTAACATTTGAATATATGCAAATTAATAATAATATATTAAAAAATTAGTTGTTCTCAAAAAAGTGACTGATATCTTGTTGGACAGCTAGAAAAACACCACTTTAATTAAGAAAACTCTCCACGGGCACACCAAAGAACATTCCATGTTCTTAAATTTCACCACCAGCTCACTTAATTACATACATAATTATAAAATTGGATGAGGTTATTGATTAGCCGAGTATGATATGCTAGTGATCAAGTCACCAAATACATCGTTATATTGAATGGTTAAGTCAAATACTGGAGTGATTTCAGGAGAGGTTTTGAAATGGCTAAAACACTTTGACACATATATTATAGTTTCATACCAACATGAGTCAATTTTCTTTGCCTCAGCCTTTTGTACTGTACTAGATATTATGTTTTAGAATAAATTAGTCAAATATTCAAGCACTTTGTGTTCCTTTCACAAAATTACATGATAAATTAGTAATATAATAGATAATTTATGATGCAATTTCATAATATTTGTAATACATAAATCAATTGTGTTACATTTAATATAACTCATTGACCAGCATTATGGATTCATTTCCATTTGTCACTATCATCTATCTATCTATCTATCTATCTATCTATCTATCTATCTATCTATCTGTCTTTTCATTATGCCATTTGAATGTTTTGTTTTGTTATTTATCTGGGTAGGAAATGCATATAATGTATATTTGCTCAGAAAACTAAAACACAATTTAACATTAGTACATTTGCAAATTAATTATGATTAAAAATGAAAAATTATTCTGTTCTCCAAAAAGTATATATACAGTACCAGCCGAAAGTTTGGACACATGAAACCACCTACAGAGGAGAGTAATAGTGTCGCATCACATGACCTGGTCACCTGACCTAAACCCAGAAGAAATGGTTTTGGGGGAGTCTGACCAGAGACTGAAGGAAAAGTAAGCAGTGAGTGCTCAGCATGTGTGGGACCTCCTTCAGGACAGCTGGAAAAGCATCCCAGGAGGCCACTTCATGATGCTGGACTCAAGGAGACAGTTGGGGCAGCCAGTCCCTGGAGCAGTTAGGGTTAAGGGCCTTGGTCAGGGGCCAATGGTGGAATCAGTCAGCCCACCATGGGATATTTTTTTTATGTATAT
>JAODKF010000103.1:4814252-4826519 GCA_026779585.1 Mormyrus proboscirostris
TTGTGATCCACGCTGTTTCAAAGCTGTGAGTGACTCCTGTGCCTGCATGCTTGCAGGGCTGCTGTGTTCAGGTACCATCCCCGCTATCATCCTCCCTGTTAATTATGTGATATTAAATAAAATTTGATCTGAGGTTGATGATGAAACAGAATGTGTGGGGGTCGAAGCAAGTAGAGGACACCCCATCCCCCAGACCGAAGCAGTTAATTTCATTATTTATCAAAACACTAGATTACCAAGCGATGTGAAATACAGATTTTCCATTAATGGCAAGATTGAGATTCAAAAGTTATTTTATGCCACAAGTCGTAACCTCTGGTTATGGAGCCATTTTCTTAATTACGCTAAGAAGAAAAATTGGTCACAGCAAGGGGTGCTGGGAAGTCGATGGATCGAGCCCTAGCACCACGACGGCTGCGGTCTGCTTTGGCAGGAACCCTATCCAGTTACATTCGGCCCCTTCCCCAGCTCTCCTGGGAGGCTCTTTATATTGACAGGGACATCGCTAATGTCATGGTTTGGGGGTGGCCGCTGTTTTCAGCTCAGTAACCATCTGGAGAGCAGGCCTGGGTGCAGACTGCTCGCTGAAGGCATGGGATGAATTCGACACCGGCAGTCTGCTTTCACAGACATTCACTCGGGAGTTGGATCCTGAACAGACAGACGAGGTTCCTGCATTTGCCCTGAAAGTACAGCCCCCACATTATAACATTACACCATCCCCTAACAACATAACCGGATAGGCTGTGATTTAAGGTTTGATTTGGTTATGAATCGTCTTCCAGATGGCACGGCTATGCTATGGTATATCATGCCACAGATGACTTGATTGAATTTTGGTGCCATTTATTTTGTTGTACAATAAAAAACAGCCTGTTTCTCCATGCTAGCCATTTGCTCTCTTAGACTGCAGAGTAAAAAATGGTCTCCCTTTTCCAATAGATACCCACTGATCTCATTGTCTCTTCATCCCAATCTCCACCACCCTGCCTGCTCTCCCCCCAGGAACATGCCATCCACCCCTCTCTCCCCCCCACACACACACACACACACACACACACACACACACACACACACACACACACACACACACAGCCACTCCTCCTGATCCGAGATATGCCAAAAATGCATGGCTAATGAGGGAGCCATTACTAATTATACCATGTGATTACATCATAATGAACAATCTTGCAGTATCCAGTGAGGTCGGAAGTTGAAAGAGAAGAGATGGTCCAAAGTCTACAGACTTTTCAACTGGAAATTTAATGGCCCAAGGGTTCGAAATTCAATTCTAAGGGGGTAATGGAAGTTTTATTTTTCGAGTATTAAAAATGCATCTGAATAATACAGGACATGGCTGCTGGTACCCGGACTGAGCCATTTCGCTTGGCTGGCTAAGCTAATGAGAAAATCCATAATCTATCCTTGAAGTTTGCTTGCCAGAAGATGGACAGGTTATAGGTACATGAGATGCGAACAGACATGAACATAGAATTTAAAATTTGAATTTAGAGCTTAGTGGTCATTGTTGACACGTTGCGCACTGCGTGTTGTGGCAACAGAATGCGTCCTCTGCATTTATCCCATATGTGACACCATGACATACTAGGGGGCAGCTAATTCAGCATAAATTGCAGGTCAGCAATCTTTCAATTACAAGTGCGCTTCCCTAACCCTAACCCCACCGCTGCCCACATAGAAAACACACACGCACCATAAAACTTCCTGCTTGCCTCAAGACAGCCATCTTACTTCCTGCCTGCTGCATTCGCTCACCTCCTAATGATCAGCCTAATTTTTCTGGGCCGGCCCGGATCACAAGGTCCTGGCTCCCCGTGAAAGCAGCCATTGTGAGGGTGCCGTGTGAGGATCTGATCTTGTGACGGCCAGGAGGAGGCCTTTGGGTTTAGCGAGACGGCACACGGGCAAGTCCGCATGGCCTGCTGGTGGGGAAGGCCGAAGATTCTGGTGAAGGGAAGCCCACCGTGTAACCGAGAAAAAAAAAATTAAAAATCCCAAGATGCAAGACCGCATGGCACGAGAGCATATCTGCATAACCGCCCACTGTCCGCATTTACCATTCTTACTGGAAGAGAGACCAGAAATCTCCACTGTGACACGAGTGATGTTTTTTGCTCCTCTTTCTGCATATTTTTTTTTATCATAGTATAGTTACATTGTTCACAACTTTATACAAGATTAGTCTTTGAAGCACGGGAGATACACAAAATCAATGCAGGTAAAAAGTAAAAATCTGGAGCCTACTGAATAGGTGATGTAATAACCCCACCCACTCATCCCGTACACCTGAAAAACACTTACCTGCTGGAGATTGCCCAAAATAGCTCCGTGACCCGTACCGGAGTGTCCGTGTCCACTGTACTGGCCCCCTACCAGGCTCTCTGCTTCACCATGGGGTAAAGGGGTAAGCGGTACCCGTTCACTTTTACAACTGGGCCTACACCTCTAGCACAACCTCCGCAGTGCGTCTGCATTTCCACAGGGCTGTCGCTGTGCCCGCAGGTGCCAGCGCCGGCTTGCCGCACTGCATCGGGGGCAGGTGTTTAAAAGGAGATCTAGAGGGAGAGGGATGGCATGCGCCAGGGGATGGTTCGAGTTTGGGACAAGCAGCGCGGGATTTGCAGCCGTCGCTAAGGATGCCCACGGAAACGGAGGTCTGGAAAGAGCCCACAGGCCTGAGGTTCGGGGGAGCGAGGGAACACTGGGCTTTAAAAGGCTCAGTACATAAACACGCACCGACACAGATAAAGCAGCCACACAGGACACGGGCCCCTCTCCCTTTCCTGCTCCGTCAGCTTGTAAGTCTCCTGGGCTGTCAGGGTGGTGTCAGTCTCCTGTAGCTCCTATTGACCAAACACTGTGGTCAATAAACCGCAGAGCTAAACCCAGAAAATGACACCCACCCTTCTCAGGGAACTTTTTTTTTTTTTAATCCTCACAGTTTTCCTCAGTTCCTTGTTGGAGAAATATAATCTATGAAGCAATTTTGAGCATTCACAGGGCTACGTAAAAAAAAAAAAACCATGAACTGAGCAAGACTGCAGTTTGGGCTGCTGGAGCTCGAAATCCCTCATGGAGCAGGATAGCCGAAAAGCGGCCCAGCTGAGTCACAGTTAATGCTGTTGTTTATGCAACAGACCCTGTATTGTTTGGCCAACTCAAAGGTCCCGCAGATCCCGTGCTGTGTGGATTTCTTGTTTGGAACTGCCCCGCTGCACGCAGTATGTCACTCAGCATTCATAAACATCCCCCTTGACCACGCGCTGCTTGTCACAGAATTCACATTCTCAACTTAAAAATCCATTAGTTCACCCGTCGACGTGCCTGGGAATTCTTAAAAAGGTCAGAAAGTGAAGCATTCTGTTGCAGAAGTCGCAGGTATCATTAATATGAAGAAAATACTGCTGTACCTTTGAGGGGGACAAGAAACGGGAATGGCTTCATTTAAGATGCCCTGCTGTATGAGAGAGTTACATTATGGATATCATTCATTGGTAGGATAAATATATAAAAAAGACGTTTTTGGCTGGTTTCAACATAAAACATTATCTGATTAGAGCAGCTTAGATTCATTATCCCGCAGGTATGAAAAGCCCAGATTATTACAATGCTGTCCGTCTTTTCGAGCAGCACTTTGAACTGTTAGTTGCCCTGTGTTGGGGGAGTTCATTTGATTTTCTACACTGTTTGGAGCGATTCATTTACACCCAGCTGTGTGCAGCTAGTCAGCAAAATTACATAAACCTTCTATTTCAATGAACAGCAAAGTGCCGGTTCTATTCTGTATACTATTGCATTTGATACAATTCGCTTCTAGTCTTCTACTCTGTTTGATTCTAGTCTATTCCGCCACAATTGCTTCTGCTACCGTTACCGCCTGTCAGCGGGGTTAATAGCTCAGGCATTCATGATAGCAGCTTCTTAAGCTAAGGCCCCCCCACCAAAACAACTTTAACATGGACTTTTAACAAACAAATTTCAAATCGAAGGAACTGAAGGGTGTGGACACTTCCAGTCCAAAGATCAGGTGAACTGACATTTGTAAACTGCTCACGGCACATGTGTGTGTATCTCACAAAGGATTGGTATCCCTTTCTGCTTTGTGGAATAAAAAATACTTTAATACAAATATGACACAAAAGTATGGATTTGCCACACTAGGATGCTAACGCAGGCCTATGACATAGCTGCGGTAACACGGAACTTCCAATTCCTGGGGTCTCCAAGGTGTAGACCCAGGGGCCAGGGTGTGTTCAGCAGCTTGGTGACAGAACACACAGCAGAACTCCAACCCGTCTGACACCCAGATGCTGAACAGCTGATGTATACACATCCTGGCACTTGGCCCATGACGCTACTCTGGTAAAACTGCAGGGTTAGAACATTCTTTTCCACACCACAATCAAGGCACCATCTGATCCATATAACCTCTTATCCCGTCAGCGGTGATCCTGAGCCGATCCCGGGAAGTGAGAGACGTGGAAAAGAATGGATTTCTGTCAGTCATACAGTGTTCACACACAAATACACACCGGTTCACGGTCAGACATGAAGAGCAAGACTCCGCAAAACTGCATGACCCCCATGTAGAATATGGGAGGAGAAGCTGAAAACTGACACCACACTGGAGATGAGGGGGCTGGCATGTTATTTACCAGTGACACTTCAGTAGGACTCTCTAACACTTCTTGCGTGTGCTTGTGATCGCAGTTCAGTCTCAGTGCAACCCGTGGTGATGTGTGTCACTCCCTCACCTGTCCATGGAACAAACTAGTTCATCACCTGGTCTTTAAAATTTAAGTTTGAAGTCACCTGGTTGGACTGAGAAGAGGATTCATTCATAACTCGAGTGTGATTCACTGTCATTGAGATGATTTAAACACAGTAGCCTGCGATGGGTTGGCGCCCCATCCTGGGTTGTTCCCTGTCTTGTGCCCATAGCTTCAGGGATAGATTCCAGAGCCCTATCTCCCAACCCTGAATTGAAAAAAACATGTTCTGAATATAGATGGATAATATGGATGGATGGATGGATGGATGGATAGATAACACACACAGGACATTGTTTCTGCTGACCCATATAAGCACTGATGCATAGCTGAGATCAGGGTTTTCCAGCCCCCCTTCCCAACTCACTGCCACATTCCACTATTCCATGCTTCGCTCAACATCATCCTCAGCTTACACCCCCCCCCCCACCTGCCACCGTAATCCTCTGACCTTTGTCTTCAGATAGAGCCGGAGACCCCTGAGTGACACGTCTGCGTCATAAGACTGAGAAAGATGACAGAACTGCACACTGAGACCGACCCTCGAGGTCAAAGCAATAAGCAGCCTATGAACAAATCTGCAGTTTTCATGCTCTCTCACATGCAGAATGCAATACATCTCTAATGATCTGCGCAGTGAGAAGGGTTACCCCGGTTATGAAGGGATGCCCGGGTTATGAAGGGATGCCCGGGTTATGAAGGGATGCCCGGGTTATGAAGGGATGCCCGGGTTATGAATGGATACCCGGGTTATGCAGCATGCAGGCTTTCACTGTATTTAAAATGGACGCGGTTCATTTCAGAGCAGAAATCCACAACGTTGGCTTTAATTATGGCTGCTCTGCTCCTCCACAGACTTCAGCTTCTCCAGTTCTGAGTGACAACAGAACTTGAGAAACGAGACGCAAGTACGATGTTAGGAACCAACACACCTCCTACCCAAGACCTAAAAGACAAGCTGATATGAAGGTAAGACTGAAGAGTTACTTATTTAGCCACACACTACTGAATGAAGCAGGGGAATTCCTGCATTATGAATGCAACATTTAGACTTACTGGCAAACAAAATTCCTCAAAGTACAGAGAAACTTACTATCATTAATAGAGTACATCCATCCATCCATTTTCCAACCCGCTTTATCCTAATGGGTCGCGGGGGGTCCGGAGCCTATCCCGGAAGCAACGGGCACGAGGCAGAGAACAACCCTGGACAGGGGGCCAGCCCATCGCAGGGCACACTCACACACCATTCACACACACATGCACACCTACGGGCAATTTAGCAACTCCAATTAGCCTCAGCATGTCTTTGGACTGTGGGGGGAAACCGGACATTACTAGAGTCAATTTGCATATCTTTTCATGCAAAAAATCATATATTACATATATTTACATTATAAATACAGTGTTTTATCAGCATTATGGGTGACATAAAACAGCCCTTTACATGAAATTGCCCAGTAGCCTGATTAAAATTTGCTTTTTGTTTATCAATGTGGGAGAAAAAGCCAGAACGACAACATGACTCCTTGGTCCTTTCAACACCGACGATAATTCTGGCTGTTACATTTATCTCATTACCGACACTAATCCGTTAGCCGCCTTTGCCTATCCGGTTTGGGGAGGGCGACTCGGTTGTCTGGGCTTCTCCCCATGCTTTCGTGCGTGACCGGCGGCCGTCGCAACTTCACCACCACGGCCTTTCCGCTCCAGCTGCCCGGTCCTGCAATGGCAGGTTCGCCGAGGGCTCAGCCTCAGCTCCACGAGATCAGTGTCACCCTGGGCCCAGATGAGAGGTGGAAAAAAAAACACAGGAAAACGAGGAGGGAGCCAGAGCACGGTGACGGACAGCTTTCATTATCGTCAGTGTCCTCTTAGCCAGCTGACGCATCTGTCCAGACCCAGTTACCATTTGTACTCATTTATACAGCTAGACACTGTCAAGGCACAATTCCGGTCAGTCACAATAGCCGGGGGAACTCTGAAGAGCTAAGCTATCCACATCTGGGTTACTGTGTGTGATTAGCCAATACGGTACCTGCTTTCAATACTCCCTTGAAACACAGTGACATATTACTACCTACAACCAATTCTGTACAGACAGAATCTAGCTAACAGACCCACACAAATCCCTGGGTCACACCACACAGTGACCCTTTCCCAGTCATTAGATCCAAATAAACAAATAGTTATACTGAACATCCATCCAGCCATTTTCTGGGGGCAATTTCATTATCCTGGAGACTTCGGGTCACAAAGGCTGGGTGGCACCGTGTAAGGGATGCCAGGCCATGGCAGGGCACAAACACACACGCATTTTCCATGGACAATTTACAGACATCACTTACTTTACTGTATGTCCATGTAATTGACATGGAGAGAACACGGAACCCTACAGGCGTGAGGAGACATGCGGCAGAGCTGGGAATGACATCACTCGCAAGTTAACCATGTTCAAGTACAACTAGCCACGTTAGCAATTAGCAATACCGGTTCTTGTCAAGTTCAGTGTTAGCGATACAAGTTAATAACGCATTACACAGTATGTTGCGCATACAAGCACCATAGCGACATGTCCATGGATAGAGGGTGGACAGTACTGTGCACCCAAATAAAACACAAGTGCAGTACGAATAGTTAAATTACTACAGCTTCCCAAATGTCCCAAGTCATTGGAACTGCACCGAACATATACAAAAGCTGTGGGTCAAAACTGATATTTGGAAAAGACCATACAGGTCAAAAAGTTACACGTGATAATAAGTGTTTCGCAATCTGTCCACACAAGGAGATCAAACTAGCACAGCGCTCTGGCCGCATGTGCGTGTGTTTACAACCACGTGACAGGGTGCGAAAACACAAATAGCCCAGCTTCCGGTTTGCCTGTTATCAGATTAAATAATTATCAATAATGCCAGTTGTTACATCTATCATGTATTAAATGCTTTTTATAAGCTTATTCTGGGAAATAAAACAACACTTTTTTCCTGTTATAAAATCAACTCATACCCATATAAAAGCATTTTTAAATCCTGGCGATGATTCGTACCTGTCACATTAAAATAAAAGCACACTCATTCTTTAGAATCTTCCAGGATTAGTCAGTAACTTCTACGTTAAACACTCTGCAGCTGTAAACATGTTTGTTTACTAATAGAGCAAAATTAAACGTGCGGTTTAAATTAATTAAGTTTCGCATGTTTCGCATAGCTTTTCCATTTTAATTCACGCTTAATGCTTACAATATCTGGATCGTCGTTATTTTCATATCTAGGAAGAGGATACAAGCGCAGATAACATCACTCCTCTGAAAAAGCGGGTGACTGAATTGGAAATATAACCCGCCCACCTTTACAGTCAAGACTGTAGATTAAAGCTAATACAAAATGAGGCTATTACAGGAAAGAAAAGTCAGGACAAAGCTGCGTCATTTACGCCTACTACGTTTAATTAAAGAAGGTGCAAACCCATCTACTGTATGCCGGACTCTGCAACTTAATACTCACCGGCGTCTTTAGTAAACGCTCCGATTCGGATTCAGATTCGCATTGAGGTGTGTAAATCTAAACCCTGCGTGTTGCTGCCAAGCGAAATAAGCACTGAGTTATAGACAGTATGTCACAGCTCGCCAGTAAAGTGTCGGAGTGAAATGTACTGGGGACAGATTGTAATCAAAGTAATGTAACCGGCAATGTTCAACAGCTGATTACATCAAAACTATTATGCAGGGTGAAGGGGTCACCTTACCTTTCTATATATGCAGTAAACCAGTGGGTGAAAATAAAGACGAATTTAGCATGGAGATGTGTTACATTGCGCTGTTACTGTCGAATAGGAAGCAACAAGCATGCGGGCAGGCCATCGGGCGGTGGGGTGTATAACTGAGTCTCTGCGCCCCGAAGCGGATTTAACCTTGACATCTCACGGCAGGAGACCCAGCATCGCCGGCTGCGGAGGGGGTCCTGCTCTCCGGGGGGGGTTGGTCCCGCTATGCTCATTATCTTATGTGATCCACATGATTTTTTTTGCCGTTTAGACTCACCTGTCTAATTTGCCCAGAAGCGCTTAATTGCGCATCTCGTAAACCAGCGGAGTATGCAGACACGAGTTTGAACAAACGGATATTAATTAACTCACATGGAGTCCAAACCTGCCACACTTTTAGTGCACATCTGATAATATTGCATATTGCGACTGTTTTGATTTTCGGCTTTACGTTAATATTTTGCCTAGATCTTGTGATTTTAGGTAAACGAGACGGGTTTATCTTGTGTCAACCTAAGAAAAAAAATGTACATAGCCTATACAATTTCAGTCTCTCTTTTAAAATCCTATAACCAGAGATTAAAAGATAGAAATATCTGTTCTATTAAAATCTGCTACTAAATACCAACATCTTCTGAGTCCGCCCTTGTCACAATTAACACCAGCTAAAATGTCACATATCAGCGCTCCAAGCCTGAAATTAAATGTACGTCTGACTGCCGACAAAACAGGGATTTTTGTAAATGTTTAGCGCCAGTTACGTATCTGCAAGGGTCCACCAGTGGCTCGTAGGTATCAGCAATGCAACGGACGCGATGTAAACCGTAACGGACCCCGGGTCTCTACGGCCACTTACCCAGGACACCATCCGCAGAATGGTGTGCGGCTGTCGGATGAAAGTAACCGGATCGAAGGCTCCGCCAGCCTTCCCCGCTCCGTACGCCATTCCCTCCATCTTTCGCTTGGATTCCCCTTCCGTGAGACCGGTGTTAAATTTCAGCCGCCGCCGGGTTTATGTGCAATCAGGCCCCGTGTTCATGAAACACGCCTGACAGGCAGTCAGTCAGTCCCTATCTGCGCCTCTCACACCCACCTACTCTCTCCTTTCGGTCAACCTCCCCTAACCCGGCTCCTGTCTTCTTATGATAGTGATGTTGTGTTCTCTCTCTCTCTCTCTCTCTCTTTCTCTCTCTCTCTATGTGTGTGTGTATGTATGCAGGTTTGTAGCGCTAGGGTGGAGAAAATGGGGTGGGGGCAGCAAAGAAGGAGGAATCCATCAAGTGCAATACATGAGAAAGCAGGGCATCCGGTCCGATAAAATAATTAAGCTATGAGGTTTTCTAGCGACGATGCAATTTGTGTTGCTTTTTTTTTTAAAATATGTCACTAACGCTGTTATTCGTCGAAGTGCAAATTAGGTCTAATTAGGATACAGGGAGATTTACCAAAGTGCACGAAGGGGGCGCTGCTTTCGATTTATTTGCTCATTTAAATCCCCAGCGGAAGTTGTTTTCCAGCCACCTTAGAATAGACCTACATGTGGATTTCGTGCGAACACTATCCTAATAAGCCTGCGAAATAGATTGTAATTAAAAATGGAGTACAAATATGTCAGTTTATTTTAAACCTCGTGCTGTATTTAGAACAGCTTATTCTGAGGTTTCGCATAATTTACACAGCAATGTGGCTGTAGATCTGTAACCAAAGCAGGTTTCCATTTCAAATCCGTGATGATTTGGTGTTGCAACTAATAGACTTGAACTGTTGCTGAATAAAGATAAATAAACAAACAAAGAACATGTTACAACAAGATGCTTTGATAGAATCGACTTCTGAATTGTCTTGTAATACGCCCATCTTGGAAATCCTCGTATTCTATTATTACATTAAGATGAGTCATGTAAACAGAAGTAAATTGTATGAATTAGTCTTGTGGTTTTGACACGAACACATGATCCTGCAATGAAATCAGTGCTTAGAGACAGAATCATCTTATAAACGTTTTGCAATTTAGGAGTTTTGGGAGTTAAATGTGCATGAGGTTTGCACAAGTGTTTTACACAACACAACTGAGCTCTGATGACCGATGACTCACGCCTATAAGTGGATTGTTATTTTTTTCACTCGTTTGCAATCTTAAAACTTTATAGGCTGAAAAATTCCTATGCTGCACATATTATCCGTCGGTCATTCAGCTGCTTATCCCAGACAGGGCAATGTGAGGCAGTTAGGTAATTCCATGGAGCAGGGGTGTGTGCACAGGACAGGATGCCTGACTATTACAGGACATACACTTGCACGTACAATCGAAATCGATGGGTCTAAGGGACGATAATCCATCTAAGTGCATGCAGGATGTGATCACAGCAAACAGCAGCACTGGCACTGAAACCCCACACCCCCGCAGATACGCAAAAGGCATATTAGATTTGCGCATATACATGTAAAGTTAAACACACTGCCCATTATATGAAATTACCTCTCGAAGCCTTCCTGATCACAGTCTTCAAAATCAGAATTTGACATTATCTCATACTGAACAGAAAAAAAATGAAGTTTCCTTTTTAAAATGCAATATACATGCAAGAAAAACAAATCCATAAAAATGCCAGAAACGAGATCTTGACTAAAAGAAAAAAGGAAACGTAATATCTGATTATGTCATTTTCCTGCTGCTTCTCCTGGTGAGGACCTTGGTGGCAGCAGGCTGAACAGGTCGGGCTGCACATTTTTTCCTGCATATTCCGGCTTATTATGGGGGATCCCTAGACATTCTCAAGCCATTTGGGAGATAGAATCCCTCTGGCATGTCCTGGGGGACAGGCTCAGAGAAGCCTCACTGGGAACCGGCCGGGTGGCATCCTTATAAGATGCCTGAACCACTTGGCGTTCTATTCAGAGAAGCAGTGGCTCTATGTCAAGGTCCCTCAACCCTGTGGAGAAACTTAATTTTGACTGTTTCTGCTTCAAGACTTAGGCCAGCTCATAACCAGTGGTGAAAAGAGAGCATGTAGAGACCAGTAAAGCTGTGTGTTACCAAACCAATCTGTCTGTCAATCTCCTGTAACCTCTAACCATCATCCGTAAAACATGAAGCAAAGTTACTTAGATTCCTTTACACAGTGCGGAATCCTGCTTTGAAGGAGGCAATCGATTCTTCTGTCAGAGAGTGCAGTTCCCTGGCCTTTGGAGGTGCAGACCCTCATCCCTGCTGGTTGCCAAGCCACTGAAGCGTGTGATGGAGGTTTTGGCTGGGCGATGCCAAAAGTATGACATCGCCTGCAAGTAGCAGGGCTGTCCACAAACATCAGAAGACACAAGACACACCCTTTGCAGGATGGTAACACCTAGAAAAACTAGGTAGAAAAACTCTTTCTGCACTTATACTGGGACAGAAGACCAGGCAGTAAAAGCCCGGTGTCTCATACTCCCGCAGCACCACCCGCAGAGTGTCACAGGGCGTGTGGTCACAGGCCTTCCCGAAGTCCACAAAACACTTACTGGTATATTTCCACAAACCCTCACACAGCTATGTGAGGGAGAAGAATTGGACCACTATTCCATGACCAGCCTGAAATCCACATTGTTTCTCCTAAATGCAAGGCTTGACGGGACAGTCTACTCTGAAATACGCAGGCTTTCCCAGGGAGGCTAAGTCTGGGGGGGGGGGGGGGGGGGGGGGGGGGGGGGGGGGGGGGGGGGGGGGGGGGGG
>JAODKF010000103.1:4842607-4853196 GCA_026779585.1 Mormyrus proboscirostris
GCTGAGTGTGATTAAACTAATTAGAGGTTTATCACAGATGCTCACTGGCACGTGTCTCTGACCCCCAGTGCCACTTCTGTGATTGGTCGGTCGTCGCGAATGGAGTTTGAGATCACTGCAGTCTCGGCCGTGCCCAATGACCAATAGCCCCCACTCGAACCCTTCCTTTGCTCTCTGACTGTGTTTCTGTCACCCATTGCCATCTCCCTCCCATCCACCAACCTTTCACGGCGCCTCACCTGGGTTGGCCACCCTTACCTGCTGACACAAAGAAGATGCCGGAACTGAGGATGATGTTGTGGCGTGACTTGTAGAACTCACTGGCGGCTATGCAGAGGCCCCCCATGAAGAGAAGGATGACACTGAGGATGGGGAAGATACTCGATGCTCGCACAGCTCCTGCAGATGAGAAGAGCCAGTGGTAGAGAGTGAGACTCACATATGTGTATGACATCCACAAGTGGCCCGAAACAAAATTCGCCACAACTGAATGAAGACGGTAGCCTGACCCCAGTCCCCCAATACAAAACACCTTTCTGGCACAAGAAATCCTCTTGTTATCGCAGTCTCAAGTACTGCTGGTACCAACAGGCTGGATCACCTGGCCAGTAGGGGCTGCCTGCTTCACACGCAAGCAGAAACTTTCCTCAGCGTCGTTAAAGTTTCACCGTTTTGCCCCATCTCCTCCCTCGGTCTCTACTGCCATTTCAGCACTTTAATTTTAAAGTGCTGACACTGGGGCGTAGAGGTCTGGATGTAAACCACCGTTCACAGCCACTCTTGAACTATTTGGCTCCAGGATCGACAGCAAGTTGATGTTCAACTGCGGCTGTCCGTCCAATACGTGTTGTTTCACTAGCAAGTATCGCTGGCGACACTGTGTGCCTTTGAACCGATCGAAACACAATGCACACCCAGAATGGTAGGAAAATCAAGGATTCTCCTCTTGTAGGCCCGTTTTCTGCTGTATATCTTCAGATTCTTGAACGAGTCAGGGAAAAAATGTAAAGATTGCCTCCTTGACTGACACCTCCAGACAAATGCCCTGACAGACACATCAAGCCATGGGCAGTCTTCTGCAGTTTGGCTGTTCTGTGTGTTCAGAATGAACAAATCAAAAAGAAACAACATTCCCAGGCTGCTCGTGATAAAAAAGGAAAAAAAGCTCCCAGGAAACTCCAGACGCCCCTGATGGACGGGGGCCTGGCCAGGGATTGACTGCAAGCTCAGAGTGGAGTGTGTCAAGCTTCCGGTTAAGCAGGGGTAGCAGTCTTATGAAATATGCAAGGTGCCCGGGGTGCTGGCCCAGTTCCTCTCCCTCCCGCCGGCCCTGCTCGTATTAACCCAGCCGGGCGCTGCCACGGCCAGTTACGGCATATTATCCGGTGATGCCAAGCAACCCACACTTGGAGGGGGAGACATACGAGGCTCCGTGGGACAGAGACTATGCAGGGGCATGCATGCATGCAATATCGGTCCAAGCCAACGTGGCATTCTAAGCGGGCATCACTGCCGCCACTGCTCCCCAACATGACACCAAGTGAAGTCAGCTGGCAAGCCAGTGCCCACTCAGAAGCTGGTGCCCTAGGCAGCCTCCTATGTCGCCTATAGCAGTGTTTCCCAACCCAGTATTCGGAGACCCACAGCCAGTTGATGTTTTTGCCCCCTTCTAGCTCCCTGGGAGGAAGCAAAAACATGGACTGTCTATGGGTCCCCTAGGACCAGGTTTGGAAACACTGGCCTATAGGTTTGGCTGCAAGCAAGTTTTCAGTGAGCAACCTTTGGAGATGGAAAGGAAGATGCCAAACAAATGCAAGAGATAAAACTGCATGTGAGAACTCTTCATTAAGCCAACAGTTTAAAAATGAAGATCACATCAAAATCCAGATGAGTTAAATGTTATTGTATTCAAAGTTAACGCATAAAACGTGTCATCTGCCTTGAGGGCCCTAACAAGATATAAATACACCGGGCCTGATTTTACCCCAAAAATATTAGCAATCGAGCTGTGGGGATTCTGTACTGATGGCTCAATGTTGAGGGACATCAAAATCACGCATGTTCTGTGTACGCACACGTGTGTGCGTCCATGATCTGTTATATGACTCACAAGTGCATGCATCAGAGTGCGTGGTGTGCGCAAAGGAGAGACGTGTGAGAGTCGTCTTGCTAGGGTGCACATTTTGTGCGTCTGTGTGCAAGAGGCAGAAAGAGAGTGAGAGAGACAGACGGAAAGAGAGAGCTTAAGTACACAGCTAAATCTACTTCACTTGAACTGAAGGCTGTTCTTTTGCTATATTAATTTATTTTGCTGGTCCAGAAATATCTCTGAGTGGGAGTTCAGCCATTGATTTGATAGTTGTGTTTTGCATTTCTTAGCCTTCGCTACAGATTATGTATGCATATTGTTCTTTACAAAGGATCAACCTTCTTGACTAAACCTTCCTTTTAAACAAAACCCCGCACACTTTTACTTGCTGGACAGGTTCAACACATCACAGGAAATTTGCCTCTGAACAGGCAACAAAAACCAGTTCATTTTCACATTCTCCTAATGCAGGTTTTAAGGGTTTGTGGCTGGTTGTGTTGCTGTATAGAAAGACACACGTCTTACACACACATTTAGTTTCAGCCTTTCGAAACTACGCGTCAATCTTCAGAAAGTGCACAGCCAGCAGGGCGGCTGTAACTCAGGAGCAAATCACGGGGGGGGGGGGTGGGGGGGAGCATGATGTTGGTGAGACTGCAGTCGTTCACGGGGAACTTTCATGCAAGAGGCCATTTCAGATTCACTGTTTCGCCTCAACAGTGTGCGTACGTGTTGTGGGAGACCCAAGTGCACCAGGGATGGGATGACGGAACAAGGACTTCGAGCACAGGAGTGGAAACGGGTTTAAAAACAGTAGGAATGAGAGCCAATGATAACTTCAATACAAGGAAAAGACATAAGGAAAGAAAACTGGTGGATGGTCTTGAAAAATTCTCCGGTAGTATACAGGCTTGGGCAATAGAGCATGAGCAAGCAGAGAGAAAGCTCTGGGGGTGAGCCGAAAAACAAAACAGAACAAAAATAAAATTATTGCGTCACAGGAATAGCAAGTTAAAGGGTTCATTAACCAAAACAGCCCACCCCAGGACATCTGGCCTAGCGAAACTCAACTGCGATTCTGATGTTCTCAGAAGATGGATACCCCTCCAGAACAGTGTGGGTCTGTCGGCATCTATGGGGTGGGGCCATTCTGCTATAAGCTAACTGGCACGAACTGAGCCCAATGTTCGCCTGAGGGGGTCACAATCAAAAATCCCTGCTAATGAAAAAAAGTTGGAGGTCATGTGAACCACTTATTTCTTTTGGTGCAGACAATGGCTTTCTTGTAAGAAAGGCTATTCCTAGGGCAGGGAAGATGACGACTTCATGACTGTTTGACTGTTTATATGAATTCTGCTTCTTTGTCAGCTCATGGGCTTAAATGGGAAGACAGAATCATATCAAACTGTCTGTTCTGTGCTTCTGATGATTGTACCCCATTTATACTCATAGTGGGCCCTTCGCTCCCCCGTGCGCAATGATCGCCATTCTGATTAGACTGTGTGTCTACTAACCTCTGAAGCTTTTAATACGTCTGGTTCAAACCAAGCATATCTGGCTATTTATAACGGGATGAAGGACTGGATCCAGGATTTTGGGGTGTAGGTTAAAAAACTGGCCTTGTAAAGAAGAGGCTGCTGACCGCAATCCAAGCAAGAAAAAAAAAAACAAACTCATTCTCACGTCATTGAGCACATTACTTAACCCGCTTCAGAAAGGCCCGGTGGGATGAGTTGGGATTGAGGGTCCATCACTCTGGATAAAAGTGACTAACAGCAAAGAGCATGCGGGGTGGTGGGCTGAGACTGCGCTCAACACGGAGATTCAATGCAGGACGGGGCTCCCGGAAGCTAAGCGTCAGAACAGATGCCAGCCAGAGAGGGAGCATGTTTGTGTGGTGGAAAGTTTGGGTGACCCTACAAGCTACAGTCGCATAGCCACCCTGCCAGTGCTGTCAATGTGTCATCTGCCTGGCCACCATCTCTTGGATGTCATTGATTGGTTTGCTCCGCAGGAAAGCCCTGCTGGTTACACTGCTGCGTGAGACGTCGCAGCGGAAACAGAGGATCCCGTTCAGCCGTCAACGCTGTGCGGCTTTCTACTGTGAGCAGGAAACAGTCAGCAAGCAGCCTGCAGAAACAGAGGGAAATGGGAACAGGTGTACCGCTGTAGGCGAATAAATACGAGGTGCTTGTAACTGAAGCTAGCGATAGTGAGAACAGGGTCCTGTCTCAATGGTCTGCTCATGGGCCGGGAGTGTGCTCAATGCTGGAAAGATAAATCCCGTAATTGTTTGACATTCCGTCATGTGAAATGTCCATAATATTGTCACTAATATGCAGCAATTGCTTTATAAGAACAATACAGCCCAGAAATGTCTCCTTCTGCTTCATACTCTGGCTGACAGCAGCTTTAATCTCACGATTAAACTGAGAAATCTTCTGCCACACCACTTAATGTTTAGCTCAATGTCTGTCAGTTCCTTTAGGTTTAACACTATATTTTACCATGAAGCACACTGTATAGAGGCATTTTGTCTTTGGCTAATCTCTGCCTTCTATCTAATTAACGAGGCAGCGCTCAGGGAACAAGGCGATGAGGCGTGGTTAACGCCGAGGTCAAGGTCACCTCCCGGTCGTTTCATTTCCCCTCTGCGATGTGCCGTGGATGGGGGGTGGGAACGAAACCCAGGCTCCGGGAAGAGGCGGGGCCCCCTGTGCGCACACACGGCGTGGGAAATAACAACACGCCGGTTTTCGCGAGGGGGGTATTAGTGCTGGTGCTGACTCTTGGGCTGGAGTCTCTCTGAGAGTCGGAGAGGTCCTACACGTGTGCCTGAGGCTGCGGAGAATTGGGGGACGGGGGGTTCACGGAGACAGACAAAGAGAGCGAGGGCTGGGATCGAAGCATATTGATCTATGCATCCCGCAGCGTAAACTGGCTGCCTGGCTGCGCTGTCTGTTCATGAATCTGAAACCTCCATCGTGAGCGCGCGCACACACACACACACACACACACACACACACACACATTTTCCACACGACACACTATCTCATCAGTGCCCCACTAAAAGCCCACACACACACACACACACCATCCCTTTCATTCCACACAGGAAAACAAATACGTAGGAGATATCTAGAAGATTATTTAACACACACAGCCCAAACAGCCAAATCATGAAAGTGCTACCTGAATAGAGCACTGTCTCAGGAGGCTTGGATGCTACAAATGCTTATTAATCTCACCCAGCTTCATAACAGCTGATCTGCACACCATGTTACCCACTGGTAATGGTAGCCCATTTCAGTCACTTCAAATTACTTCCTTGTTTAAGTAAAAAAAAAAAAATCCCTAGAGATTCTATTTTTATGGGGAAAAAAAAGCCTTGAATGACAAAGCATTTCATCGCTCTTGGCCTCCTCAGATCCACCTGCTTGTCTCCTGCCAGGAGTAACCCCACATGAGCAGGGCCACACGTCTCTCGGGGCTCTCAGCCGTGCCACACGTCTCTCGGCGCACCGGATGCGGGGCTCTCAGCCGTGCCGCACGGCCGCACATCCACCCCTCCCCCCTTTCACATGCTAAAAGATCATGACCGGTAACCAGTATATCTCTGTGTAACATCGCTAATACCGAGAACCGGCTAAACTGTGAGCTACTTGCCAACGGGAGAAGTGACATCAGCAGAGTCCAGAGTGCAACTGCGTCTGCGTCAGGACAAATATAGGTAAGAGTGGCAATAGTATAAATAGTATATGTATAAATTTTATTTTAAATATATTTCATACTATGTTATTTCATATAATGGTTTAATTCCCACCCTTACACCCGTATACGGATAGAATTATTGTTATTACAATTAGAATTGTTTTGGTTATTTCGGTAAAATTTGTGTTATTATTCATTTGTTGTTTTTCTAAAGATATTTTTAGACATCCTGAGGTAACGTGAAAAGCTCCTGTTCCTGTTTTGCCAAATGTGTTCAGTATGACATCACTGCATTGGCTGCTTGAAAAAATACGTTTTTTCACATTATCAAGTTTTGTACAGCTTCATAAATTTCCTGTTTTGGCTAAAAGTTGTCTCAATATATACCTTCATTCTCTTATTACGGTCCCGCCCGCTCCGAACTGTGTCGAATACTAAAGCCCTACACTTTTTGGTGACCAACTGAAGTACTGGTTTGTGAAACCTCGTCGCCTGGAACCTTAAACGTAGCCGCAATTGTGAATTTGGAGAAGCGATGTTGCATTTGGATTGATTACAGTATGTACAGTAGGCTATACGATATTAATATATATAATATAAAAAGTTATTCATAACTTAAGCCAATAAATACACATTTATTTGGGGGGGGGGGTTAAAATAGGCAAAACAATGGCCATGAGCTCCTTAAGCAGTGTTGGCCTTTAGTTCCGGTGATGCTAACTTCAAATACTCATGATGTTGAAACATCAGCCAGCAATATCGACCAGTATTCTTGTGCTGATATCTCAATTTTTAAGTCGATGCCGATACGTTAAGCAGTATATTGTGCATCCCCAGCATCAGCTCTGTGTAGGAATGCGACAAAGCAGCAGTGAGGCCAATCAAAACAGCTTAACCGTTAACAGAATGTCCTACAAACAGTTAGAGACGATCAGAAAAGGTTAAGCGATAACTGAGAATAATGTTGAGAAACTTGAATGAGATGTTTATTTCGCAGAGGGATCAGGAAGACTCGGTAAGAGGAATGGAGTAATCAGGAATCACATAGGGGTCGGCGTGTCCGTCATACGACAAACTGAGCATCCATTTCTGCAGAAATGCCTGATGGACCCACTCTGTGGCTCTGGATCTTGGAAATGCCACTTATGAAATTCAAGTGCCTACACTACAAAAATGAAAACGGACCCGTGTCGATTGGTGTGTCAATAACAATGTGAAGCACTTCATCACTTCACACTCAAATTCCTACACACAACACATCTTATGGTCCTTTCTCAATGTGAAGTATTTACTTGAACTCATAAAAAAAACTTTAAAGCCCCTTGTATATATTTTATGACATAGATTTAAGGAGAATTTCAGTAAATGAAATTCATTCAGTAAATGAAATTCATTGTAGTGAAACTAATATATTATTATTGCTATAAAATTACGACTCGTTGTCAGGGCTGAAAGGTTTTTGTGTCTTTTCCATTTCTTTAATAATGTTTAACCGAAAAACACATAAAATAATGCGCAAATAAAATAAAGCTTAACTGTATAGACAATAAATTCCCGTTTATTATTCATTGTATTGGGAGCCATTAAAATGCATTCTGGCACTCATAGAACCTTATGCTGACCCCAACGATGAGTCTTTACTCCGGATTCATTTTAATGTTTCAGATTTGCTATGCTAGGAGTAAAACACTCATCCATCTGCTAAACTGATTCCTCCTTCAAGCTTTGCCCACTCTCCCTGGTCGCCAGGGTTACCAGCAGTCGGGAGCAAGTACTGGAAGCATCACATCAAGAAGGACTAACCGTGAAGTAACTAAATCTCAATGACAAACGCGGCTGAATGCTGGTTGACAGGATGTTCCAAAGAGGCCAGACAGCCTGGGCCCAAACTGCAGATACATTAGTCAGAAAAACTGCAAATTCATTTCATATGTCAAAAGAAGCAGCAAAAGAACCAGTCTCAGAAAAAAAAAAACGACAGCACGTGTTGAACTGCATCGGTAAAGAGGAACAGAGGATGCAAGAGTAAGATCACCGACAGGAATAGACAGGCGCTAAAAAGCAGAGCTGCTAAAATCCACAGAAATACAGCCTCAAAAATGACCACAGAACTGAATCAGCATCTCTGTGGCCCAGACTCAACAAAATCTGTACATCTTGAGCTTCAAAGAGCTTGAATTTATGACAGGCCTGCTGTCTAGAAACCACTTGTATCCAGGGCCAAAGCCTGAAGACAAATAACCTGGCGTGACGAGCAGACAATCTGCATCCCTGAGAAATGGAAACAACCAATATGGTCTGAGTCATCTTTCATTCATGTTTCCTGCATCTGGACAGCTTTATCTTTGGAGAGGGTCACATTACGGGGTGCCAGCTGTCAGACATGACGCAAGCATGTTCCCATTCTCCAGGATGCACATCGCTAAACTCATTCAAGAACGGCTTCATAATTATCAGAATGAAGTCAAATGCCTTCTCTGGTCTTCCCGGTTACCAGATATAGTCATATAAAGTGCAAAAAAAGCTTTCCATATCCCCCATCCATTAAAAAGGCCTTTCTTCTTGAAGAATGGTTGAACATTTCACTACACACAGTTTGGGAATTGTATGACAGCATTCCAAGAGTGACTCAAATTGTTCTGAAAGCATAAAGTAGCTGAAGTCCTTATAAGATTGATATGATATATTGTTAGGTGTTTCTGTTGCTTTGTCTACCTCCAATAGTTCTCTGGTTTGTTGCCAACCACAGCTGAGGTGTATTCAGCTGGGCAGGGAACCAAAGAGCTTCATATTGCCCGATTTTACATCACAATGCACTTCACCCTAAATGGTCCGATAGCTGGCCAGTTTAACACTCCCTCCTAGCCCCCAGTCTTCTCAGTGAGAGCAGTTAGGCTGCTATTTCTTACTTCACTTACTTCTTCTGGGAACCAAATTTCAGCAATCTGACCGGCCAAAAGAATGCCAGTATGCATGCCAGGGTTCTCGGTGTACCAGATGCTGCCCATCAGAGTGACATCTAGTCTGTGACCAGCTATAAGATGAGGGCCACTGATCATCTCCGGACGTCGGCCCTTGATAGATGCCCTCCTATCCTGCTATGACCCCCAACAAAGAAGCGTCCATCTTGGAGGGGACACAGTCAAAGCGTGTGGTCTGTATCAGTGTGGGAAACCAGTACCTGTGGGCTTCACATCACTGTAACTAAGCCTGACCCAATCCAAATTTTATTTTTATACCACCACCCCTGCTCTTCCTCTTACTGCTCCATGCCCTGAAAAACAACTGGACATAGGAATCAGCAGCAACAGGGCATCCGTTTTTGTCTGAAACACATGGTAAACATCCATGTTGTTGATTAATTCCACTATACCTAGTACACTTGATAAGAACAGTTCTTGCCAAAAGGTTGCTGGTTCCCAGAATTCTGAGCTAATTATTTAACTGCAATTAATAGAATTGGAACTAGGTAAACTAAAATATCCAGTTTTAAAAAATATTGGCAGTGGTAGTTATAAATCAATAAACTGATCTATTTGCTAATCCAATACATTTCCATGTCCATGGTTGTAATTTGTAGGAGAGGAGGTAGCGATCAAAGCCTGCTCCTCCATGGACAATCACAGATGCAGTCAGCACAGCAGCGCGTGTGTGGCCGTCCTGCACAAAGGCAGGATTTACACAGCAGAGATTATGGATCCAACTGAAACAGAGAGTGACGTGTTCCTGCGGAATGTTCACAGGCACAATTTTGTTTGCTCGACACATATTTGATATATGTGAGTCGAAACAATATAAACATCTAGTTTCTAAAAATAACTTGAGAGAGCAACCCGGGATTCAGCTCAGTGCTTTAACCACTTTGCCGCTCATGAGATTTAAACCAAAAAACCTCTCGGTTTATTTATTTAGCGACGTTTGTCCAATGAGGATCAGAGAGTAGGATCAGCCAGCCCCTGGAACAACTGGGGTCAAGGGCCTTGCACAAGGACCTAATAGTGACATCACTACGCCAGACAGTAGATTTGAACCTTCTAACGATGTTGTTAGAAGCTGAAGATGATTTTTAGGGTCCACATGCAACTGCAGTGAAGAACGCTGTGGTTCTCTGTTCGAAATATATCACACTTAAGGACCAATTATTCTTATTGCAGATGCATTATTAATCTCTTGTATATCCAGATCCATAAATTAAGCTCACCAAATACATTATAACAAGCATCTATTTGAAACAAAACAATCTGGTCAGCAGTCAAAAAAGAACATTTGCGACATTTGCTCCAGCTCCAAAGTATTCCAGTTCATTGCGCCTGGCTGTGTCGCATTTTCACTGAGCATGCGTGCAATCTGCACAGGCCTCAGCGGGTCTGCAGCAGCATGGAGAAGGCAGCACCCTGTCAGGAGCGACGCAGAGCATGCACAGGGAGCAGTTCTTAGAACGTCTTGCATGTCTAACATGTTTGCCCTCATGTGATCTATGATGTTTTCACATCCATTTCCACGGTGTTTCCTTATAGCTTATCCAATAAATCTGCATTCTATTTGAATGCATGTGCACACAGTTTATATATTGCTCTTAATAACTGTTCCTCTGAATAAAAAAAAAACTGCATGCAAAAGGATTATTTTTGCTTGTTTTGTGTGCGTCTCGTTAGCGGGAATTCTTTCCTCGGGATGTTAACGATGTTACCTTCCCGCAGCGCCAGTTAATGAATCTCCCGTAAAGCCGATACAATTTAGCTGAAACTGGCTTAGTAAGAGGCGTGAGGCTGATTCGGGGGGCTTCCCA